>JAEHOF010000013.1:147643-309308 GCA_018257905.1 Gillenia trifoliata | reverse complement strand
CCACAAGTGACTACGAGGTTTAAACGCCGGAAGCCTCGGATGCGTGTTATCAGGAACTACGAGGTTTTCCGCTTCCGAAGACTCCCAGAAGAAGAAGAATTTGATCAGCACATGGACCAAGAAGATGGCGTTTCTTCTGGTTCTGAAATTAAGGCTCGCGGCAGTCCTTGTAAAGCTTCTTCTTCTTCCATGGAAGGTAACAACAACAACACTAATAGTCCACAACACGATCACCCTTTGGAGTATGAAGCATACAGTCCACAAAGTAGTGACGATTATGATCGCGACTACGACCGCGAAAGCTGTCAACTTGACTTCGATGATGATTCGTGTTTCCCGGAACCAGAAGAAGAAGAATCTGAGCAGATAGATGACTATGGAGAACCTTATTTTCCAGAACCAGAAGAAGAATCTGAGTACATCTCTGAATCTGATGAATTTTCTGGTTCTCAAGTCAAGCCTTTCTGCAGTCCTTGTAACGACGATGACACCTCTGAATCTGATGCTGTCGATTCAATCTCCGACTCATGTTATCCTGTCAGTAGCCCAGAGCCATTGTCTCCCCCGAGACCTGCAGCGTATTTCGACTGCAAGCTGTGTGTGAAGATGGCTAGAGAGCCGGTGGTGGCTCCGTGTGGTCATTTGTTTTGCGGGGATTGCTTGGACAAGTGGTTGCACTTCTTCACTTCTGAGATGCAGTGCCCTGTTTGCAGGAGCAAGGTGCTTGACTCGTCCATCATTCCAATTAGCTCGCCTCCGTGGTGGCAACATAGAGCTTGAAATTTTGCGAAATTAAGATGATGTTTAGGATTAATGATGTATTATTCATTTAAGATGTTTATGTAAGCTTAGATGTAAACTGATTATTCATTCAACTTAATGAAAGTTTACTTTTCCACAATTTTGTGTTTTCATGCTTTTTCAGAAGACAACATGGTATAATTTTTAATGTCTATGCAATTAGGCTCAAAATCACATGAAATACTTGCAAGAATACAAGGATATTGTAGTATAGATGCTCATGCAAGGTCGTTCTCCTCAAGGACTATTTGGATAATTTATGTAAAAACAATTCCTAATTAACTACCTAGAATTGAAAATTGAGAAAAGAGATTTTGATTTTAGGTAATTGATAGCAATTTTACCACACTCAAATTCCAGGCAAAAATCACTTAAAAATACTTGCAAGAGTACAAGGTTATCGTAGTATAGCAACTCAAGCAAGGTCGTTTCCACAGAGACTGATATAAATAATCTATAATTAAAACCAATTCTTAATTAATCATTTAATACAAAAAGATAGATATTTGTGATCATGAATCTAAAATAAATAGAAATTCGCAGGAAATTAAATAAAAGAAAATAAAGTTCGTCAATAATTATTAGAAAACAAAGATAAGAAACTCTAGAGTTCAGCCATCACCAATAACAATCTTATATAGTTCTACCAATTACTTATGAAATACACATGCACTTTGAAGGTTAGGTTTTCCTATTGCATATTCTACTAGTGATATTCTAGCTAGAACGTATATCTAACATGCAACCCGTCTGTGGTATTCAGATCAAATATGAACATGCAAGACTCATTAAGTTTTGTGAAAACCTTTTGAAAAACCATGCAACCCTTAAGAGCGTGATATTCGCCTTAAGTGAACTTACAATTATCAATCACAAGAAGCCCTAGCCAATTTAAGGGTGATATTCCAACATAAATTGCATCCAATTACTTGTCTACACATCCTAATGGTGATCAAGCATTAAGATAAATAGATAGTTTAAACCAGTGATTGACAATTCAAAGTAGCATGCATAATATCATAAGCAATTGAAAAGAAACTACATATTCATGTTTAAGGCTCAAGGCCTCACCCTAGAAAAGGAATTAGTTACGCATAATCGTAATTGAAATCATAAAATAAATTGATGAAAGTTTAGAAAACACCATTGTAGAAAAGTTGAGCCGAGTTCTCTACAGTTAATCTCCCAAATTCGTTCTCCCTTTAAAACCCTAGAGACTCAACTATATCAATTACTAGAAAAACCAAATCCTACTTAAAAAGGGCTTCCCCAAAAATCAGGAAACCAAAATAAAAATAAATAAAATTACAGAATCCTTTCCTAACAAGGACTTGGACTGCTGCAGAAAATCCTTCTTTTGATGGACCAAATCAGCTCCGAACTAGGCCCATAATATATCGTTGGAAAGATAAAAACGTCCTCTACAACTTTGTAGAAGAAACCGAAGCCCAAAAACGTCATTCTGGATCAGTTATCTGCCAAATTAGCCCAAAACGTGAATCTGGCCGAATTTTGCAATCCGTCTTCAATTATTCGTCACGATCAAACGGCATAGAATTAAGGCTCGAAACTTTGACATAATCTTCTTAGCTCCAAAACTCCACAATTTGTCCATTTGATGCGCAAAGCCGATTCCATCCATCCTATAACAAAAATATAAAAAGAAGTATCAAAATTCTCTCAAAAACAAACATAAAAGCTAAATTGGAATACCATAAAATATAATATAATATCGACCGATCAGTAATATAAAAAACGAATTTTAATTAAAAACAAATATGATAAAAGAAAAGAGTTTTAAAAACTAGTTTATGAAAGCAATCCTCCTGTGATATTCCGACCGAATTGCATCCAATTACTTGTCTAAACATCCTAATGGTGGCCAGTCATCAAGACAATTAGATAGTTTAAAACAGTGATCAATAATTCAAAGCGTGCATGCAATCAATCATAAGCAATTAAATAAAAACTACATATTCATGCTAAGGCTTAAGGTTTTGCCCTAGCTAATGGAAATTAGTTACGCATATTCATAATTGAAATCATAGAAAATATTATTAAGAAAATGAATGAAAACACCTTAAGATAGAGAGTCTCCAAGAACCCTAAAGTTGAATAAGAATAAGCCCCCCACAATTGTGAACGGCAAAAGCAATATATACTGCTATGCCATCTCACAAACCCTAAATAATAGTCTTTTGTTCCAACTAGGAAACTAATTAATAATAAAATAATTTAGAAAATAGAGTCCTAATTAATCTAGGAGAATCTACACATAAACTGTCCAGCCACGTTTTAGCCTCAAATCTCCTCCAAATCCGGCCCAAGATAGCTTGTTTTAAAGATACAAACGTTCTGAACACATCTCCAGAAGGCTACGAATCCATCTGAGGTCATCTTGGGCTCCAAAAACGCAATTTAAACCCAAAAACGTGACTTTCCAGCACCGCGCACTGCTCCTTTATTTTATTGCCAGAAAATAACTACTTGGCGGAAAAATCTGATATTTTGATACGATCACGCTCAGCGACTCACGAACGTCCTCCAACTGGAATTACCCCAAAATTCGTCCATTTGATTATGTTTTGCTCCAGAAGAAGTTGAAAGTCCTATATTGAAAATACAATTCAAAGTATTAAAATTCTTCCAAAATATTAACCAAAATATACTAAGAATAGGGATAAATATATAATATAAAATCTACTCATCACAACATATTTTTGATATATTGATGCAAAAAAATAAAACAGATTTTGTATATCCCTTGCTTTAGTTCTCTCATGATCACCTTCATCTTTAATCCGATTAATGCTCCATGTACGTACTGACAATTTTGCTAATTAATCACATTAATTGCATTCGTAGAACCCACTTATGTGGTCAGTAAATATATTATGGCATGCACTTGCCCTAAAATACTGCATCATCTTCTCCCAATTTTACACCAGTGCAGCGTCTTCCTTGTTACTGTCCTTACTCACCCTTTAGCACTCCGTCATAAATGCCAGTGCCATTTACCCATATGACGATACCCGCTTGCCTTCATCATACTTTCCTACTCTCATTCAAGTGCCGGTGCCATTTAATCCTTATGATTGATCTACACTTGCCTTTAAATACTTCCAACATCAGCGTCGCCTCTCCTTATTATACCGCTGAAGAGTTGGACTCAATCATTGCTTTGTCATATGTAAACAGATTTTCATTCAAATCGTAGCTTCTTTCAAGACAGAAAGACTTTTCATAGCTTATGTAATTCATACAGGATCCTTTTTGTTAGGACCTCTTTTTAATGTGCATCAATGTGAGAAATTAGACCTCTTTTCTGTCATAACACGAATCGCAGTATAAACAAAACGAAGCACAATATTATATAGACGACAGAAATCGCTCGTTTTCTGTTTTCTGTTTTCGTCAATTTTATCTAGACATAACATCCATAATAAGTTCGCTTTCTGTCAATTGTATCTACTAGTAAGTTACAGAAATCATACGAATAAGGCGAATAGATTAGAGAGTTGTCAAGTTGTTTTTGGTTAAAGCACAATTGAGTCGCCGATCACAAATGGCACAAAAGCTCTGCATTCCAAGACATGGCAAAATATTTACGCAAGAAGACGAAGAATGCGAGGAAAAAAATTTGACAGACTTAAGTTCGTAGTAGAAGTGAATTGAATGGAGAATACTAACCAAAAGTGGCAGAATATTTAATCTGAAAACTAGTTAGTCTTGTGCTCACAAAGTTAAATTTCATATATATGTGGGCGGTTCTGCGCTAAAATCTTCTTCCCTGCGCAACTCCATTGACGTAGAGCCATCCATTACAAAACCTGCGAGGAGTTAGAGGAAAATGTGTCATAAAATTTACGTGTGCTAATGAAGAGAAATGCGAACTGTAAATAGTATATACTCCGCACCAACAAAGTAACGGACTTGGAGTAAAAGTTAAACTGTGTCGCCAAGACTTGGCTTAGTTATATGTCTATACCATACGAAGTTGTGAGCAAACCTGTGTTGGATCCCGAATGTCGCAATATCAAGTATAGGCAGGACTTCTATAAGGTAAACCTCAATGTTAATCGAAATGTGGAGGGAAAGCTGTAATTTTGGACATGTTTCTCAGAGGAAATTCTTTGGGATTTGGGAGGGTAATTTGGGTCTTTGGCCCATAGAATTTATTCCACCTAAGTTGCTCTTTGGTGTAGAAATTAGAACAGGAGTAGGATTGTCCTACCGGAGCCCAAATGGCTCCGCTCTCCCCCGGTGAGTGAGTCAGCAGAGAAGCTCCATTAGCCGCCCTCCGCAACACCGCAACACCGCAGCAAAGCACCATTACTTGCAACGGTGAACTTATTTCTCTACCCAAAATTCAATTTATTTTTCTTTTTCTATTTTTATTTTATAATAAAAATAGAAATAAAAACGAAAGTAGGAAGCCAGGACCACGCTTCCTAGTCCTAGTAAAATTGAATTAGGATTTATATCTACCTCATTAATTCCCAGTAGAATTAGGAATTCAGACTTGAAACCCTAATACTATATATGTGATTTAGAAACCACCAAAATTCCATTCTCTCAGTTTCCAATTTCTTCTTCCTTCTCTTTGATTCGACCTTTCTTCGTCTTCTCCTTCTTTCAATTGCTTTGCGTTCTCTGCATTGTGTGGGTGTCTTTCGCTCTTCAAGTTGTTCGATTTTGTTGCCTTAATTCTACGTTGTTTGGAATCAATGGCTTCCAATTCCAACCGCAAAAGCAGAATACCACCTGCAAGTCAAGTGTGCCTTTAAAACCAGGAAGCCTGGATACGCGTGATCAAGAAATTCGATATTTTCCGCTTTGCAAACATCCCACAAGAAGAGTCTCAACACTTTTCTTCTTCTCTGGTTCTGAAATTAAGGTTACGATGACCCTTTGAGTCGAGGCATACAGTCCACAAAGTGCTAGTTATGCTCATTCTCCTGATCATTCAGGTTATAACTTCATGCAGCCCGAAAAGCTCTGAACTTGAAGACGATGTTGTTTCATATCTCCCAGAACCACAACAAGAATTATGAGCAAGACGAAAGCTGCTTCAACTTGGTGGTGATGATCAAGATCATGATTATGATCAAGAAAGCCTCAACTTGATGGTGATGAGGATGTCTGTCATTTTGATGAGATTTAGAGGATGATGACTGTCAACCTTCATACCATGAAGTTGTTTATCCAAAAGCAGATGATGAAGAAGAAGACGATTATGAGAACCTTATTTTCCAGAACCAGAAGAAGAATCTGATGACTTTTCGGGTTCTCAAGTCAAGCCTTTCCACAGTCCTTCTAATAATCCTGATGACTTTTCTGCTGCTGCTGTTGACTCAATCTGCGATTCATCTCTTCCTCAAGAAAGTGAACTTGAATATGAGACTTGTACTCCACAGAGACATGATTACCAAAGTTGTCAACTTGACGATGACGATGATTCATTCTGTCCTGTGAGTAGTCCAGATCAGCCATTGTCACCCCCGAGACATGCAGAACACATTTCTGACTGCAAGCTGTGTGTGAAGATGGCAAGAGAGCTGGTGGTGACTCCATGTGGTCATTTGTTTTGTGGGATTGTTTGGACAAATGGCTGCACTTTTCACTTGAGTAGCAGCTGTGCCCTGTTTGGCAGGAGCAGGCAAGTTTGACCTCCATCATTCCACTAGCCCGGCCTCCGTGGTGGCAACAGAGACCTTGAAATTATTGGGAAATTAAGATGATGTTTAGGATTAATGATGTATTATTCATTTGAGATGTTTATGTATTTTGCTTAGTTGTAAACTGGGCTTATGCATTCAAATTAATGAAAGTTTAGCTTTCCACAATTTGTGTTTTCATGGTTTGTTCAACAAGACAACATAATTTTATGTTTGTTGTGTATTTTGTTTGTTTTTATGAAATCATTTCTTGTTAATTAATATGTGTCTGATCTTTGGATGGTTAAATAAATTAGTTCCTTAGCAATGACATTTTCATGTACTCCTTTACATGTTTTGCCTCTTTTGCAATGTCTCTCTGCAGAGTTTCTGAATTTGATTTTGATAATGATTCTCAAACAGAAACTTCAACCTTTCTTCGAGATAATCGCTAATTTACTCTGAAAATTTCCAAAACCAACAGCTTCCAACAACCAATGCATACCGCCACAAGTGACTACGAGGCTTAAACGCCGGAAGCCTCGGATGCGTGTTATCAGGAACTACGAGGTTTTCCTGCCTGAAGACTTCAGAAGAAGAAGAATTTGATCACATTACGGACCAAGAAGATGGCGTTTCTTCTGGTTCTGAAATTAAGGCTTGCGGCAGTCCTTGTAAAGCTTCTTCTTCTTCCATGGAAGGTAACACTAATAGTCCACAACACGATCACCCTTTGGAGTATGAAGTATACAGTCCACAAAGTAGTGACGATTATGATCACACTACGACCGCAAAGCTGTCAACTTGACTTCGATGATGATTCGTAAGTCCGGAACCAGAAGAAGTAGAACCTGAGCAGATGGATGACTATGGAGAACCTTATTTTCCAGAACCAGAAGAAGAATCTGAGTACATCTCTGAATCTGATGAATTTTCTGGTTCTCAAGTCGCTTTCTGCAGTCCTTGTAATGATGATGATACCTCTGAATCTGCTGATGTTGTCGGGATTCAATTCCGACTCATGTTATCCGTCAGTAGCCCAGAGCCATTGTCTCCCCCGAGACCTGCAGCGTATTTCGACCGCAAGCTGTGTGTGAAGATGGCTAGAGAGCCGGTGGTGGCTCCGTGTGGTCATTTGTTTTGCGGGGATTGCTTGACAAGTGGCTGCACTTCTTCACTTCTGAGATGCAGTGCCCGTTTGCAGTGGAGCAAGGGGTGTCGACTCGTCCATCATTCCACTAGCTCTCGCTCCGTGGTGGCAACATAGAGCTTGAAATTTATGAAATTAAGATGATGTTTAGGATTAATGATGTATTATTCATTTAAGATGTTTATGTAAGCTTAGATGTAAACTGGATTATTCATTCAACTTAATGAAAGTTTACTTTTCCACAATTTTGTGTTTTCATGTTTTTTCAGAAGACAACATATTTTTGATAATATTTGCAAAAATAAAACAGATTTTGTATATCCCTTGCTTAGTTCTCTCATGATCACCTCATCTTTAATCCGATTAATGCCCATGTACGTACTGATGATTTTGCTAATTAATCACATTAATTGCATTCGTAGAACCCACTTATGTGGTCAGTAAATATACTATGGCATGCACTTGCCCTAAAATACTGCATCATCTTCTCCCACTGCAGCACCCAGTGCAGCGTCTTCCTTGTTACTGTCCTTACTCTCACCCTTTAGCACCTGTCATCATATTTTCCTACTAGCATTCAAGTGCCAGTGCTATTTACCCACATGACGATACCCGCCGCCTTCATCATACTAATCATTGCTTTGTCATATGTAAACAGATTTTTCATTCAAATGGTAGCTTCTTCAAGACAGAGACTTTTCATAGCTTATGTAATTTATACAGGGATCCTTTATTAGGACCTCTTTTTTAATGCATCAATGTAAGAAGTTAGGACCTCTTTTCTGTGATAACACGAATCGCAGTATAAACAAAACGAAGTACAGTATTATATAGACGACAGAAATCGTTTGGCTTTCTGTTTTCTGTCAATTGTATCTACTAGAAAGTTACAGAAATCCTCACGACATGCGCATTGATTTTAGAGAGTTTGTCAAGTTGTTTTGGTTAAAGGCTAATTGGAGTCGCCGATCACAAGTGGCACAAAAGCTCTGCATTCCAAGACATGGCAAAATATTTACGCAAGAAGACGAAGAATGCGAGGAAAAAAAATTTGACAGACTTAAGTTCGTAGTAGAAGTTGAATTGAATGGAGAATACTAACCAAAAGTGGCAGAATATTTAATCTGAAAACTAGTTAGTCTTGTGCTCACAGTTAAATTCAATACATATGTGGGCGGTTCTGCGCTAAAATCTTCTTCCTGCGCAACTCCATTGACGTAGAGCCATCCATTACAAACCTGCGAGGAGTTAGAGGAAAATGTGTCATAAAATTTACGTGTGCTAATGAAGAGAAATGCGAACTGTAAATAGTATATACTCCGCAATCAACAAAGTAACGGACTTGAGTAAAAGTTAAACCATTGTGTCGCCAAGACTTGGCTTAGTTATATGTCTATACCATACGAAGTTGTGAGCAAACCTGTGTTGGATCCCGGAATGTCGCAATATCAAGTATAGCAGGACTTCTATAAGGTAACCTCAATGTTAATCGAAATGGGAGGGAAAAAAAGTTGCAATTTTGGACATGTTTCTCAGAGGAAATTCTTTGGGATTTGGGAGGGTAATTTGGGTCTTTGGCCCATAGAATTTATTCGACCCGTTGCTCTTTTGGTGTAGAAATTAGAACAGGAGTAGGATTGTCCTACCGGAGCCCAAATGGCTCCGCTCTCCCCCGGTGAGTGAGTCGGCAGAGAAGCTCCATTAGCCGCCCTCCGCAACACCGCAACACCACAGCAAAGCACCATTACTTGCAACGGTGAACTTTTATTTCTCAAATTCAAAATTCAATTTCTATTTTTCTTTTTCTATTTTTATTTTATAAATAAAAATAGAAATAAAAACGAAAAGTAGGAAGCTTGCGGACCACGCTTCCTAGTCCTAGTAAAATTCGGAATTAGGATTTATATCTACCTCTATTAATTCCTAGTAGAATTAGGAATTCAGACTTGAAACCCTAATACTATATATGTGATTTAGAAACCACCAAAATTCCATTCTCTCAGTTTCCAATTTCTTCTTCCTTCTCTTGATTCGACCTTTCTTCGTCTTCTCCTTCTTCAATTGCTTTGCGTTCTCTGCATTGTGGGTGTCTTTCGTTCTTCGTTGTTGTTCGATTTTGTTGCCTTAATTCTCTACGTTGTTTGAATCAATGGCTTCCAATTCCAACCGCAAAAGCAGAATACCACCGCAAGTCAAGTGTGCCTTTAAAACCAGGAAGCCTCGGATACGCGTGATCAAGAAATTCGAGGATTTCCGCTTCGCAAACATCCCACAAGAAGAGTCTCAACACTTTTCTTCTTCTTCTGGTTCTGAAATTAAGCGTCACGATGACCCTTTTGAGCACGAGGCATACAGTCCACAAAGTGCTGGTTATGCTCATTCTCCTGATCATTCAGGTTATGTAACTTGCGAGCCCGAAAGCTCTGAACTTGACGACGATGTTGTTTCATATCTCCCAGAACCACGACAAGAATATGAGCATGACGAAGGCTGTCAACTTGGTGGTGATGATCAAGATCACGATTATGATCAAGAAAGCTCTCAACTTGATGGTGATGAGGATGTCTGTCATTATGATGATGATTTACAGGATGATGACTGTCAGCCTTCATACCATGAAGTTGTTTATCCAAAAGCAGATGATGAAGAAGAAGACGATTATGGAGAACCTTATTTTCCAGAACCAGAAGAGGAATCTGATGACTTTTCAGGTTCTCAAGTCAAACCTTTCCACAGTCCTACTAATCTTGATGACTTTTCTGCTGCTGCTGTTGATTCAATCTGCGATTCATCTTCTTCTCAAGAAAGTGAACTTGAATATGAGACTTGTACTCCACAGAGACATGATTACCAAAGCTGTCAACTTGACGATGACGATGATTCATTCTGTCCTGTGAGTAGTCCAGATCAGCCATTGTCACCCCCGAGACAAGCAGAATATTTCGACTGCAAGCTGTGTGTGAAGATGGCAAGAGAGCCGGTGGTGACTCCATGTGGTCATTTGTTTTGTGGGGATTGTTTGGACAAATGGCTGCACTTCTTCACTTCTGAGATGCTGTGCCCTGTTTGCAGGAGCAAAGTGCTTGACTCGTCCATCATTCCAATTAGCCCGCCTCCGTGGTGGCAAAAGAGACCTTAAATTATTGGAAAATTAAGATGATGTTTAGGATTAATGATGTATTATTCATTTGAGATGTTTATGTATTTTTGCTTAGTTGTAAACTGCTTATTCATTCAAATTAATGAAAGTTTAGTTTTCCACAATTTTGTGTTTGCATGCTTTGTTCAACAAGACAACATAATTTTATGTTTGTTGTGTATTTTGTTTGTTTTTTATGAAATCATTTTGTTAATTAATATGTGTCTGGATCTTTTGGATGGTTAAATAAATTAGTTCCTTAGCAATGACATTTTCATGTACTCCCTTTACATGTTTTGCCTCTTTTTGCAATGTCTCTCTGCAGAGTTTCTCTGAATTTGATTTTGATAATGATTCTCAAACAGAAACTTCATCCTTCTTCGAGATAATCGCTAACTTACTCTGAAAAAAATGTCTTAGACGTGTGCATTGTTAAAAGAATATACAGGGTAATGTATTGAAAGGCGTAAAATGAAAGATTTATTAGACAAAGGGTTCAAAGTGGTTCAAGTATTTTCTTTTATGATACATAATTCAGGAATGAGATATGCAAATATGCACCCGGAAAACATATTATGGAGTCGGTGCAAGTTACATGAATTTTCTTTTACTCCATGTCATAGTCACTGTTTCGTTTTAAGACCGAAAGGTCAGACGCTTGAAGGTTGCACATTTCAGTGTTCAACTTATGGAGCTACACCAGTACATTAGCATAAGCGAAAGTAGTCTTCAATGAAAATGAGGTGAAGTTAGTGACTTGCAAACTGCGCGGGATCAATTAAATTGATAGTCGTATTCAAACCCCTAGGGATCGATGCATGCCAATGCCATTACCTGCTTCTTTCAGCCAGTTTATCTCTGTTGCTAACTTGCTACTGAGCTTGTGTGTTCTCTTCATAGCTTGAATACTATTTTTATGTTTGTTCGGAACTTTGTTTATCCGATTACAGAATAAAATGTTGTTATGAGCCTCAGTTTTAATCTGTGCGTGATCATTGCTTGGTTTTGAACAAGTTCTTGATCAACATCATCAGTACTTTGGTTCTGCAACAAATCAAATAATCTATTCTGAATTTTCACGCGGCTTAATCAGCGCACACGTATGGAATTAAAGAAAAGAAACAACAAGAACACCTTCTTTTAAATATCTCCGAAATTAATTTATTTAACTAGGTCTCTCAAATCATGCATAACTAATCGTTATTTCGATAGGAAATAACATACAGATTTTTATTAATACAAGGAATGATCATATAACCCTCAATGCTATCCCTTGCTGTATTTCCTGCCTTTTCATGATCACCTCCATCTTAGCTTATGCTGGCCCAAGAAAAAAAGCCAAAAGTTAACAAGTTTTTATGAATATATATATATATATATATATATATATATATGACATGCACTATCTATATAAGCAAGATATATAAGTTAATTAGGGTAAGAAAAAAAGACACTCACCTCTGGCAGTTGGTGGTCTTTGAGATGGGGATATTCATCTCAATCCCACACTTGCCTGGGAGAGTAGAAGCTGTAACTTCGTCAACATTGGGGAAGCGGTTCGCCGCTGCCTTACAGCATTCACAAGCAGCCTGCCTATCAGCTGTGGTTTGGGCGAGGTTCTTGATGTTCTGCACCCCGGCGCAGCAAGCAGGGTCGAGATTACCCCGTTTGGTCAGGTAGGAAACGCAAGGCGCTAAGTTCGAGTTCACTTGGCCACAAGTGACGAGGGCCTCTCCTTGCTGCACCATTAGGTGAGCCATGGCTAGCACAACCAACATTGAGATCACAATGCCCTTCATCATTTTTCGTAGTAGTGAATATACTAAAAAGCTTGATATAGCTAGCTTGTGCTTTTGAGCTTGTGCTTTTGTGCTTTTGCTTGTGGAAAATGGATGGTTTGCATGGTGTACTTATAGCAGCTTGGAGATGATGGCCTAAACAAAAACAGTTACGGAATTTTGGCCTTTCTATAGTGTCACTTGGATAGTAAAGGCTAAAGAGGATAAGGTTTGGGCTAATTTTGGTTACTACTTTTGCAGGCTTTATGGTTTTGGTGATGGGTGATGAGTCTGCCTCTGTTCAATTATGTGTAATGCCCTTCTGGCCCAATTTAACCAATTCTATCTTTTCAAGAATGTTTTTTTTTGTTTCCATCCAAAACCAATTCTATCTTTTAGTGACGAGTGATGAGTCTGGCCCTCTTCAATTAGTTCATACTTGATAATGGATAAGCAATCCAAAAAAATGACCCAAAACATAAAGAAATTTTCATCTACTATTTATCTAAAAATAGCAATTTTTTCTTCCATTTTTAATTTTATAAAAAAAAAATAAAATATCCAACCATACAAACGATGGACATAATTCACATACTATCAACTTCAAGCCTAAGTAAAATAGAATAGCACCAAGGAATTCCATTTTTTTCTTCCTGCATAGTTGCATATTTAGTTTGTTAACTTCATTATCACAAGCTTATACCAATTTTGTATTAGAGAATATGCCTACATGCGTCTTTCCAATTTCATGCTAATTCTTCATTTGACGTACTAGATGTAGAGGTTCGAATCCTATTATATATAAGGCTTGAGGGAAAATAATATTTAGCAAAATTTGGGAAATTTATAAAAACAAAACCAAAATTTTTGTGTCACTTTTTTAATGCAACGATATATTTATATTAAAGGGTGAGAATAAACTGGTATCGAACTTGTCATCTATGATAGTCGAATCTAAGACCTCTCAGTTACAAGTGATTTTTGTATATACTTGCTTTAGTTCTCTCATGATCACCTTCATCTTTAATCCGATTAATGCTCCATGTACCGTACTGACAATTTTGCTAATTAATCACATTAATTTGCATTCGTAGAACCCACTTATGTGGTCAGTAAATATATTATGGCATGCACTTGCCCTAAAATACCATCATCTTCTCCCAATTTTACACCAGTGCAGCGTCTTCCTTGTTACTGTCCTTACTCACCCTTTACAGCACTCCGTATTTCAAATGCCGAATTGCCATTTACTCATATGAAGCGATACCCGCTTGCCTTCATCATACTTTTCCTACTCTCATTCAAGTGCCGGTGCCATTTAATCCTTATGATTGATCTACACTTGCCTTTAAATACTTCAACATCAGCATTAAGCCTCCTTATTATACGCTGAAGAGTTGGACTAATCATTGCTTTGTCATATGTAAACAGATTTTCATTTCAAATCGTAGCTTCTTTCAAGACAGAAAGACTTTTTCGCCAGCTTATGTAATCTATACAGGGATCCTTTTTGTTAGGACCTCTTTTAATGCATCAATGTGAGAAATTAGGACCTCTTTTCTGTCACCCACGAATCGCAGTATAAACAAAACGAAGCACAATATTATATAGACGACAAGAAATCGTTCGGTTTTCTGTTTTCTGTTTCTGTCAATTTTATCTAGACATAACACATCCATAATAAGTTCGGTTTTTTTCTGTCAATTGTATCTACTAGCAAGTTTACAGAAATCATACGACATGCGAATAGATTAGGAGAGTTGTCAAGTTGTTTTGGTTAAGCTAATTGGAGTCGCCGATCACAAATGGCACCAAAAGCTCTGCATTCCAAGACATGGCAAATATTTACACTGAAGGCGAAGAATGCGAGGAAAAAAATTTGACAGACTTAAGTTAGAAGTAGTAGAAGTTGAATGGAATGGAGAATACTAACCAAAAGTGGCAGAATATTTAACCTGAAAACTAGTTAGTCTTGTGCTCACAGTTAAATTCAATACATATGTGGTCGGTTCTGCGCTAAAATCTTCTTTCTGCACAACTCCATTGACGTAGAGCCATCCATTACAAACCTGCGAGGATTTAGAGGAAAATGTGTCATAAAATTTACGTGTGCTAATGAAGAGAAATGCGAACTGTAAATAGTATATACTCCGCAATCAACAAAGTAACGGACTTGAGTAAAAGTTAAACCATTGTGTCGCCAAGACTTGGCTTAGTTATATGTCTATACCATACGAAGTTGTGAGCAAACCTGTGTTGGATCCCGGAATGTCGCAATATCAAGCATAGCAGGACTTCTATGTAATAGGAGGCCTGGAATTTATTTAAGGTAACCTCAATGTTAATCGAAAGTGCAAGTATACAAACGTAAGTATTAATCGTGACGATAAACTAGAAATATAGACAATTATTGAATCAAAAGGGGGAGAATACAGAGTGTGATTACTCTAATTGCTCGTTTATTAATTCGTAATCGAAATGGGAGGGAAAAAGAGTTGCAATTTTGGACATGTTTCTCAGAGGAAATTCTTTGGGATTTGGGAGGGTAATTTGGGTCTTTGGCCCATAGAATTTATTCGACCCGTTGCTCTTTTGGTGTAGAAATTAGAACAGGAGTAGGATTGTCCTACCGGAGCCCAAATGGCTCCGCTCTCCCCCGGTGAGTGAGTCGGCAGAGAAGCTCCATTAGCCGCCCTCCGCAACACCGCAACACCGCAGCAAAGCACCATTACTTGCAACGGTGAACTTTTATTTCTCAAATTCAAAATTCAATTTCTATTTTTCTTTTTCTATTTTTATTTTATAAATAAAAACGAAAAGTAGAAAGCTTGCGGACCACGCTTCCTAGTCCTAGTAAAATTCGGAATTAGGATTTATATCTACCTCTATTAATTCCTAGTAGAATTAGGAATTCAGACTTGAAACCCTAATACTATATATGTGATTTAGAAACCACCAAAATTCCATTCTCTCAGTTTCCAATTTCTTCTTCCTTCTCTTGATTCGACCTTTCTTCGTCTTCTCCTTCTTCAATTGCTTTGCGTTCTCTGCATTGTGGGTGTCTTTCGTTCTTCGTTGTTGTTCGATTTTGTTGCCTTAATTCTCTACGTTGTTTGAATCAATGGCTTCCAATTCCAACCGCAAAAGCAGAATACCACCGCAAGTCAAGTGTGCCTTTAAAACCAGGAAGCCTCGGATACGCGTGATCAAGAAATTCGAGGTTTTCCGCTTTGCAAACATCCCACAAGAAGAGTCTCAACACTTTTCTTCTTCTTCTGGTTCTGAAATTAAGCGTTACGATGACCCTTTTGAGCACGAGGCATACAGTCCACAAAGTGCTAGTTATGCTCATTCTCCTGATCATTCAGGTTATGTAACTTGCGAGCCCGAAAGCTCTGAACTTGAAGACGATGTTGTTTCATATCTCCCAGAACCACAACAAGAATATGAGCAAGACGAAAGCTGTCAACTTGGTGGTGATGATCAAGATCACGATTATGATCAAGAAAGCTCTCAACTTGATGGTGATGAGGATGTCTGTCATTTTGATGATGATTTAGAGGATGATGACTGTCAACCTTCATACCATGAAGTTGTTTATCCAAAAGCAGATGATGAAGAAGAAGACGATTATGGAGAACCTTATTTTCCAGAACCAGAAGAAGAATCTGATGACTTTTCGGGTTCTCAAGTCAAGCCTTTCCACAGTCCTTCTAATAATCCTGATGACTTTTCTGCTGCTGCTGTTGACTCAATCTGCGATTCATCTTCTTCTCAAGAAAGTGAACTTGAATATGAGACTTGTACTCCACAGAGACATGATTACCAAAGCTGTCAACTTGACGATGACGATGATTCATTCTGTCCTGTGAGTAGTCCAGATCAGCCATTGTCACCCCCGAGACATGCAGAATATTTCGACTGCAAGCTGTGTGTGAAGATGGCAAGAGAGCCGGTGGTGACTCCATGTGGTCATTTGTTTTGTGGGGATTGTTTGGACAAATGGCTGCACTTCTTCACTTCTGAGATGCTGTGCCCTGTTTGCAGGAGCAAAGTGCTTGACTCCTCCATCATTCCAATTAGCCCGCCTCCGTGGTGGCAACAGAGACCTTGAAATTATTGGGAAATTAAGATGATGTTTAGGATTAATGATGTATTATTCATTTGAGATGTTTATGTATTTTTGCTTAGTTGTAAACTGCTTATGCATTCAAATTAATGAAAGTTTAGCTTTCCACAATTTTGTGTTTTCATGGTTTGTTCAACAAGACAACATAATTTTATGTTTGTTGTGTATTTTGTTTGTTTTTTATGAAATCATTTTGTTAATTAATATGTGTCTGGATCTTTTGGATGGTTAAATAAATTAGTTCCTTAGCAATGACATTTTCATGTACTCCCTTTACATGTTTTGCCTCTTTTTGCAATGTCTCTCTGCAGAGTTTCTCTGAATTTGATTTTGATAAGGATTCTCAAACAGAAACTTCATCCTTCTTCGAGATAATCGCTAACTTCTCTGAAAAAAATTTCCAAAACCAACAGCTTCAACAACCAATGCATACCGCCACAAGTGACTACGAGGTTTAAACGCCGGAAGCCTCGGATCGTGTTATCAGGAACTACGAGGTTTTCCGCTTCCGAAGACTCCCAGAAGAAGAAAGAATTTGATCGGCATGGACCAAGAAGATGGCGTTTCTTCTGGTTCTGAAATTAAGGCTTGCGGCTTGCAGTCCTTGTAAAGCTTCTTCTTCTTCCATGGAAGTAACACTAATAGTCCACAACACGATCACCCTTTGGAGTATGAAGCATACAGTCACAAAGTAGTGACACGATTATGTTCGCGCGACTTCGACCGCGAAAGCTGTCAACTTGACTTCGATGATGATTCGTGTTTCCCGGAACTTCAGAAAGAAGTAGAACCTGAGCAGATGGATGACTATGGAGAACCTTATTTTTCCAGAACCAGAAGAAGAATCTGAGTACATCTCTACAGATCTGATGAATTTTCTGGTTCTCCAAGTCAAGCCTTTCTGCAGTCCAGCAGCAATGATGATGATACCTCTGAATCTGATGTTGTCGATTCAATCTCCGACTCATGTTATCCTGTCAGTAGCCCAGAGCCATTGTCTCTCCCGAGACCTGCAGCGTATTTCGACTGCAAGCTGTGTGTGAAAGATGGCTAGAGGCCGGTGGTGGCTCCGTGTGGTCATTGTTTTGCGGGGATTGCTTGGACAAGTGGTTGCACTTCTTCACTTCTGAGATGCAGTGCCTGTTTGCAGGAAACAAGGTGCTTGACTCGTCCATCATTCCAATTAGCTCGCCTCCGTGGTGGCAACATAGGGAAAGCTTATTTTACGCGAAAGTAAGATGATGTTTAGGATTAATGATGTATTATTCATTTAAGATGTTTATGTAGCTTAGATGTAAACTGATTATTCATTCAACTTAATGAAAGTTTACTTTCCACAATTTTGTGTTTTCATGCTTTTTCGAAGACAACATATTTTTGATATATTGATGCAAAAAAATAAAACAGATTTTATATCCTTGCTTTAGTTCTCTCATGATCACCTTCACTTCTTTAATCCGATTAATGCTCCATGTACGTACTGACGATTTTGCTAATTAATCACATTAATTGCATTCGTAGAGACCCTTATGTGGTCAGTAAATATATTATGGCATGCACTTGCCCTAAAATACTGCATCATCTTCTCCCAATTTTACACCAGTGCAGCGTCTTCCTTGTTACTGTCCTTACTCACCCTTTAGCACTCCGTCATCATATTTTCTACTAGCATTCAAGTGCCAGTGCCATTTACTCCATTATGGCCGATACCGGCTTCGCCTTCATCATACTAATCATTGCTTTGTCATATGTAAACAGATTTTTCATTCAAATGGTAGCTTCTTTCAAGACAGAACTTTTCATAGCTTATGCTAATCTATACAGGGATCCTTTTTTATTAGGACCTCTTTTTTAATGCATCAATGTAGAGATTGGACCTCTTTCTGTGATAACACGAATCGCAGTATAAACAAAACGAAGCACAGTATTATATAGACGACGAAATCGTTTGGCTTTCTGTTTTCTGTCAATTGTATCTACTAGAAAGTTACAGGAAATCATCGACATGCGAGGAGAATAGATTAGGAGAGTTGTCAGGATTGTTTGGTTAAAGGCTAATTGGAGTCGCCGATCACAAGTGGCACAAAAGCTCTGCATTCCAAGACATGGCAAATATTTACGCGGAAGGCCGAAAGAATGCGAGGAAAAAAATTTGACAGACTTAAGTTTGTAGTAGGATTGAATGGAATGGAGAATACTAACCAAAAGAGTGGCAGAATATTTAACCTGAAAACTAGTTAGTCTTGTGCTCACAGTTAAATTCAACCATATGTGGTCGGTTCTGCGCTAAAATCTTCTTCTTTCTGCACAACTCCCATTGACGTAGAGCCATCCATTACAAACCTGCGAGGATTTAAGAAAATGTGTCATAAATTTGCATTGTGCTAATGAGAAATGCGAACTGTAAACTAGTACATATACCCTGCAATCAACAAGTAACGGACTTGAGTAAAAGTTAAACCATTGTATCGCCAAGACTTGGCTTAGTTATATGTCTATACCATACGAAGTTGTGAGCAAACCTGTGTTGGATCCCGGAATGTCGCAATATCAAGCATAGCAGGACTTCTATGTAATAGGAGGCCTGGAATTTATTAAGGTAACTTACCTCAATGTTAATCGAAAGTGCAAGTATACAAACGTAAGTATTTCGTGAGATAAACTAAATATAGACAATTATTGAATCAAAGGGGAGAATACAGGGAGTGTGATTACTCTAATTGCTCGTTTATTAATTCGTAATGTCGAAAATGGGAGGAAAAAGAGTTGCAATTTTGGACATGTTTCTCAGAGGAAATTCTTTGGGATTTGGGAGGAGGGGGTAATTTGGGTCTTTGGCCCATAGAATTTATTCGACCCGTTGCTCTTTTGGTGTAGAAATTAGAACAGGAGTAGGATTGTCCTACCGGAGCCCAAATGGCTCCGCTCTCCCCGGTGAGTGAGTCGGCAGAGAAGCTCCATTAGCCGCCCTCCGCAACACCGCAGCACCACAGCAAGCACCATTACTTGCAACGGTGAACTTTTATTTCTCAAATTCAAAATTCAATTTCTATTTTTCTTTTTCTATTTTTTATTTTATAAATAAAATAGAAATAAACAAAGGAAATAGAAAGCTTGCGGATACGCTTCTAGTCCTAGTAAAATTCGGAATTAGGATTTATATCTACCTCTATTAATTCTAGTAGAATTGAATTCAGACTTGAAGAAACCTAATACTATATATGTGATTTAGAAACCACCAAAATTCAATTCTCTCAGTTTCCAATTTCTTCTTCCTTCTCTTGATTCGACCTTTCTTCGTCTTCTCCTTCTTCAATTGCTCGTTCTCTGCATTAATGGGTGTCTTCGTTCTTCGTTGTTGTTCGATTTTGTTGCCTTAATTCTCCCACGTTGTTTTGAATCAATGGCTTCCAATTCCAACCGCAAAAGCAGAATACCACCACAAAAAAGTCAAGTGTGCCTTTAAAACCAGGAAGCCTCCGGATACGCGCGATCAGAGAAATTCAAGTTTTCCGCTTCGCAAACATCCCCACAGAAGAGTCTCAACACTTTCTTCTTCTTCTGGTTCTGAAATTAAGCGTTATGACCCTTTGCAGGCACAGGCATACAGTCACAAAAGTGCTGGTTATGCTCATTCTCCTGATCATTCAGGTTGTAACTTGCGAGCCCGAAGCTCTGAACTTGACGACGATGTTGTTTCATATCTCCCAGAACCACGACAAGAATATGAGCATGACGAAGGCTGTCAACTTGGTGGTGATGATCAGATCGATTATGATCAAGAAAGCTCTCAACTTGATGGTGATGAGGATGTCTGTCATTATGATGATGATTTACCACAGGATGACTGTCAGCCTTCATACCATGAAAATTTGCTGTTTATCCAAAAGCAGATGATACAAGAAGAAAGACTGATTGCCCAGAACGAGCATTTTCCAGAACCAGAAGAGGAATCTGATGACTTTTCAGGTTCTCCAAGTCAAACCTTTCCACAGTCCTACTAATCTTGATGACTTTTCTGCTGCTGCTGTTGATTCAATCTGCGATTCATCTTCTTCTTCTCATGAAAGTGAACTTGAATATGAGACAACTGCTCACCAGAACATGATTACCAAAGCTGTCAACTTGGCGATGACGATGATTCATTCTGTCCTGTGAGTAGTCCAGATCAGCCATTGTCACCCCCGAGACATGCAGAATATTTGGGCTACCCAAGCTGTGTGTGAAGATGGCAAGAGAGCCGGTGGTGACTCCATGTGGTCATTTGTTTTGTGGGGATTGTTTGGACAAATGGCTGCACTTCTTCACTTCTGAGATGCTGTGCCCTGTTTGCAGGAGCAAAGTGCTTGACTCGTCCATCATTCCAATTAGCCGCCTCCGTGTGGTGGCAAAAGAGACCTTGAGAATTATTGGAAAATTAAGATGATGTTTAAGGATTAATGATGTATTATTCATTTTGAGATGTTTATGTATTTTGCTTAGTTGTAAACTGCTTATTCATTCAAATTAATGAAAGTTTAGTTTTCCACAATTTTGTGTTTTCATGCTTTGTTCAACAAGACAACATAATTTTATGTTTGTTGTGTATTTTGTTTGTTTTTATGAAATCATTTTTGTTAATTAATATGTGTCTGGATCTTTTGGATGGTTAAATAAATTAGTTCATGCAATGACACATTTCATGTACTCCCTTTACATGTTTGCCTCTTTTGCAATGTCTCTGCAGGATTTCTCTGAATTTGATTTTGATAAGGATTCTCAAACAGAAACTTCATCCTTCTTGAGATAATCGCTAACTTACTCTGAAAAATGTCTTAGACGTGTGCATTGTTAAAAGAACATATACACGAAAGAGTAATGTATTGAAAGGCGTAAAATGAAAGATTTATTAGACAAAGGGGTTCAAAGTGGTTCAAGTATTTTCTTTTACACATGATACATAATTCAGGAATGAGATATGCAAATATGCACCCGGAAAACATATTATGGAGTCGGTGCAAGTTACATAATTTTCTTTTACTCCATGTCATAGTCACTGTTTCGTTTTAGACCGAAAAGGTGGAGCAGCAGAGGTTGCACATTTCAGTGTTCAACTTATGGAGCTACACCAGTACATTAGCATAAGCGAAAGTAGTCTTCAATGAAAATGAGGTGAAGTTAGTGACTTGCAAACTTCTTGTGAGGATCAATTAAATTGATAATTAGTATTCAAACCTAGGGATGCGATGCATGCCAATGCCATTACCTGCTTCTTTTCAGCAGTTTATCTCTGTTGCTAACTTGCTACTGAGCTTGTGTGTTCTCTTCTTAGCTTGAATACTATTTTTATGTTTGTTCGGAACTTTGTTTATCCGATTACAGAATAAAATGTTGTTATGAGCCTCAGTTTTAATCTGTGCGTGATCATTGCTTGGTTTTGAACAAGTTCTTGATCAACATCATCACGTGCTTTGGTTCACCAACAAATCCAAATAATCTATTTGAATTTTCATAGCGGCTTAATCAGCGCACACGTATGGAATTAAAGAAAAGAAACAACAAGAACACCTTCTTTTTTTAAATATCTCCGAAATTAATTTATTTAACTAGGTCTCTCAAATCATGCATAACTAATCGTTATTTCGATAGGAAATAACATACAGATTTTATTAATACAAGGAATGATCATATAACCCTCAATGCTATCCCTTGCTGTATTTCCTGCCTTTTCATGATCACCTCCATCTTAGCTTATGCTGGCCCAAGAAAAAAGCCAAAAGTTAACAAGTTTTTATGAATATATATATATATATATATATATATATATATGACATGCACTATCTATATAAGCAAGATATATAAGTTAATTGGGGTAAGAAAAAAAGACACTCACCTCTGGCAGTTGGTGATCTTTTTGAGATGGGAAATCTCCAGTACACTTGCCTGGGAGAGTAGAAGCTGTAACTTCGTCAACATTGGGGAAGCGGTTCGCCGCTGCCTTACAGCATTCACAAGCAGCCTGCTATCAGCTGTGGTTTGGGCGGGTTCTTGATGTTCTGCACCCCGGCGCAGCAAGCAGGGTCGAGTTACCGCGTTTGGTCAGGTGGGAAACGCAAGGCGCTAAGTTCGAGTTCACTTGGCCACAAGTGACGGGGGCCTCTCCTTGCTGCACCATTAGGTGAGCCATGGCTAGCACGAAGAAGCCAACATTGAGATCACAATGCCCTTCATCATTTTTCGTAGTGAATATGCTAAAGCTTGATATAGCTAGCTTGTGCTTTTGAGCTTGTGCTTTTGTGCTTTTGCTTGTGGAAAATGGATGGTTTGCATGGTGTACTTATGGCAACGGAGATGATGGCCTAAGCAAAAACAGTTACGGAATTTTGGCCTTTTTCTATAGTGTCGCGGATAGTAAAGGCTAAGAGGATAAGGTTTGGGCTAATTTTGGTTACTACTTTTGCGAGCTTTATGGTTTTGGTGATGGGTGATGAGTCTGCCTCTGTTCAATTATGTGTAATGCCCTTCTGGCCCAATTTAACCAATTCTATCTTTTTCAAGAATGTTTTTTGTTTCCATCCAAAACCAATTCTATCTTTTTAGTGACGAGTGATGAGTCTGGCCCTCTTCAATTAGTTCATACTTGATAATGGATAAGCAGTCAAAAAAATGACCCAAAACATAAAGAGAAATTTTCATCTACTATTTATCTAAAAAATAGCAATTTTTCTTCCATTTTTAATTTTATAAAAATAAAATAAAATATCCAACCATACAAACGATGGACATAATTCACATACTATCAACTTCAAGCCTAAGTAAAATAGAATAGCACCAAGGAATTCCATTTTTTTCTTCCTGCATAGTTGCATATTTAGTTTGTTAACTTCATTATCACAAGCTTATACCAATTTTGTATTAGAATATGCCTACATGCGTCTTTCCAATTTCATGCTAATTCTTCATTTGACGTACTAGATGTAGAGGTTCGAATCTATTATATATAAGGCTTGAGGAAAATAATATTTAGCAAAATTTAGAGAAGTTATAAAAAGCAAAACCAAAATTTTGTGTCACTTTTTTAATGCAACGATATATTTATATTAAAGGGTGAGAATAAGCGGTATCGAACTTGTCATCTATGATGATAGTCAGATCTAAGACCTCTCGATTACAAGTAAGAGAGAATACCACATCATAGTACTAAGTGACAATTTTTTTGCCACTTAAATTACGGTCTATTGGTCCTCTTGGCTTTATAAATTGAAATAAGTCTTAAATTTGACTCATATAAATAACAAATTTGATTCTAAGTATAGCTGACCTATTATAAAGTGTCATAATCATCTAATTTGTCCATTTCTTTGATTCACAGGCCAGAAGGGACAAGAGGAAAGAAATATTATTATAAGCCTCACGAAGGTGGCAGATTTGAACCTGGGATTGTCACATATATATTTCTTGGGATCATATGTATATCATCTTCCTTCGTCTGTTTGAAGGGAATCATATCTTTAGAGAAGCGTGTATGAATCACATGTATAAAATAAGTTTGTCGCATCAAGATTCAAATCATTAAGGCGAAAAATATTTAAGGTCTTGATAAGGACCCCAACGTACAATATTTATGTTTTGTTTTGGACAACGCAAATATTTAGACAAGAATTTACAAATTAAATTCACAATCTAGCAGATGATTTATAATTTATAATGTGCTAAGGAGTATTCGCTGACTGTGACATCAAACTTATATATTTTAATAAGCCCACAAATGCATTAATAATGCAAAATTACTAATGGCAGAGTCCATTAATTCTTTTCTTAAATTGAAATCGTATGTATATAATTCTAATTTCTTGCTCATGTTTTTTGTTATGTGTGCGCGCTATTTTTAATGGCCGCGTACTGCTACATGAATTGTTGTAACAGTGCGCATGCACTTTATATTGTATTCTATAATTAGTATCATAGTTAGTAATTTTATGTATAATATATATATTATATATACTTAAGTATTTTTAGAAAAATTGTTATTAGCACTTCAAAATTCTCATTTGCACTCCCAAACTTTTTTATATTTAGAAAGAAAAATACACTTGTGAGGAGTGCAAAATGAGATTTTTAGTGCCAATAACAATTCTTTTTTAAATATTTTCATATTTTGTACATATCTCAATGATTCGATTAAATACTTTTTTAAAACTCCAACGTATGATACACGTGATATTCACATATATACGTGCTTTTCATATTTAGTACATGACACGTTTCGACAGATGTCTGGTGGCCACACCCAAAAATCAAAGTGTGCTAACCAACCACTCAGTAAGTCACGAAAGTCATTTGAAGGAAGAAGTGTAATTTAAAGTAAGAAAGTGAAGTTTAAATAAAATAAAGATTAGAGGTAATGCGAGAAGTGTGTGAACCAATAAAAAATATCATAGTATCTAACTTTACAAAGTGGAAAGTACACTAAAGCGAGATCACTGAATGTGGTAAATACGATTTACTAAGAATAAATCCTGGCGAAGGGAACTATGTCACGCGGCGTCCCGGCGTCCAGAGGCTCCCAAAGCCTACTAAAACCTGGAGGCGCAAAAATATAAAGAGTGGGCAAAAATAGTTTTAAAAAACCTTTGCTTTCGAAAATAATAACCCTACATTTGTAAAAACCGTACTAATCTCAAAATCATACTACATAGTAAGTATGAAAACCAATGTAAGTGGAAAGTCAATTATTTTTTCCAAAGCAGGAGTAAATAACAATATTAAACGATATAAAATCTTTGAAGAAACCAACATGTGAAATCAACAAGTGAAATCCAAAAGTATCGTGAGTTCCAAGGCATCGGTGAAAGCGGGTTAATCACAAAATCACAAATAAATATATAGAGTATGCTCATTAGATATCTGAGACACGAGTTCATGCGAGGGTATTCGACATGAGCAGTGGAGAATAATATTATAAATCTGCGTTCAAGTACTACATACCGCGTGCGGCTAGCGCTAAGCGCATCACAACGAGTTCTAGAAGTAAAAACAACTAGAATAGAGGTGACACCTCTTCATGGATCTAAAGTGAAGCGTGTCGGTGCATTATTCAGCCAGACATATATGCGTGGTGGTCCTGGTCGGGACAGTACTATAGACAATGTGTAAACAATCTAAATGGCCCGGTTAAACACACATAAGAACATGTCATGGATAATATCTCAAATCTCGTAACTCAAGAAAGCGGGGTATTCACAAAGCATTGCATTTCTAAAGTAAGGCAAGTAGTAAAACATTCCAAGGTGGTGTTCTCAAATATCGTAAAACAATTCACCTTCAACTTGTTAAAATGTTTGAGGAAATTCTAAAACAAGCGAGATAACAAAGCATATCAGTAAAACCCATTTCACAAACATATGTAAGATATAAGTTTGGAAAGAAAAGCCTACTCACGAGTGACCGTGAGTCGTAATCACTTTGCTTATGCGCTTTTTAGTAGTCAACGCAGGTTGTCACTCTAAGTAAAACAACTAAACTTAGTAAACTAACCCTACGGTACAAAGAATACGAAAAATGGAACTCAAATTAAGAGTTTTTCGAGGTGTCCGAGAAAACCCAAATGCATCGCCGCCGGCAGCCGTGCACTGCACCATGCGCCGCCACGCTCCGCCATGCGCGATCCCGCACCTACATTCTCCCACACACGTCGGTTACAGCGATTCAAAGTTAACGACATGCCATTAACTTTAATGGAATATTCCTGAGATTTAGCAAAGAAATATTCCAATGACTAAGAAGCGCATATTTGTTGCGTCGTTAGTGAAGAAGAATATACTTTGGAACATATTTTAGGTCTGGGCCGTGCGAGCGGGCTTTAGCTAGCGTCCTGGCCGGAAGGCTTGGGCGAGGTTTCTTGGCGTTAGCATCGTCTTTAAGCTTTGTCGCCAAATTATGAGGATTTTGGCTGGGATTACTACATTGTTGGTCCATGCGTCAATGCGAGATGGTTTGGACTCGTGGGTCGAGATGCTCACGAATGGTGATAGCCTCGGAATTCGGTTTTTAGCGGTTGGCGAAATCCTCATGTATCATTCGTTGAAAATTGGGCAATTTTTTCTGCGTCGATCACATTGCCATTTCTCAACCAAAACAAGCATGCAATATGTCAAAACTCATCTACTCAACACGAGGAGAATGGTGGTGGTGGTGAAGGCTTACAGCTTTGCTTAGAAAAAAAGCGGTGGAAACTTCGCCTAGAAAAGTCATCCTCGTCAGTTTCTCAAAACATCACTCTCGAGTTTGATTTTTAAGAGGAAACAAGCGGGGATAGGTTTGTGGTGAGGAAGAGAAGGTCACGATGGTGGTGGGTTTGAGGAGAGAGAGGGTGAAGGCGGTGAGTGAGGAGAGCACGGGAAAGAATGGGGCATGGGCTAGTGGTAGGCCAAACAACAAGCCTCAAGCAGAAAAAATATGATTCGTGAAATTACGAGAATGCTCTTGAAAATTAATGTTTTGCAAAATCTTGGATTCATTTCAATTCCGTTCGCTTTGCGTACGCGGCGTTAAATGACAAGCACAACAAGAAATAATAAGAAAATGTGCGTCGTGTCACGACACGAAGGTCAACGACGTCAACCATTGCTAACCAGGGCATTTTGGTCTATCATACATTTGGAAAATAAAATACTATAAGTGCGGAATGTTTTACTAGCGATAGGCGTTATTTTCACACATTTTTCGATAATACATATAACTTGGCGTCTTCTACGTATTTTTAACATAATCTCCTAAATTTTACCTAAAATTCAATAAACCCATAGGAGATGCTTTCGTATATTCTTCAAACACACTTAATTAGTTTGAACCAAAGTTAGTTTTTTTATGTTTAGAGTTTAAAAAATAATTAAACAAATCACGAATTGTAACTTATATAGAGAGTATTGTAGGACTTAATACATAAAAGATAAGCTAAAATTTCGTTTTTCAGTTTTTGATTTTTAGTTTTCTAGTTTCATTTTTGAAAACTAAAACTTGTTAGTAATTACTTGTTTAGTTTTCAACTTTTAAAAAAATCAAAATTGAAAATCAAAATGTGAAATATATCTGGTTGCAAGAGTTTTATTTTCATAGAGGGGAAAAATGGGAATCAAAATTTATACTTAGGGATGAGTTAGAAAAATCAGCTTTAACCAGCCATGTTACGTACATCTAGATCCCTAAAAATATTGTATTTTATTTTTCGACTTTGTAAGTGTGAAAATGCCCATGAGTGGCCCGCATTATGTCCTCGTGGACAATTATTTCTTATTGACTTAATTTCGTACTTTTGAGTAGTACATCTCACCTACAAAACTTTGTTGGCTGCGAGCGGGATAATTTTAGGACTTGCTGCTTGGACAAGTTCACGATTATTTGAACAAATTTACGTGTGGAGTTTTTATTTCTGCGTAACTTTACAATCGCGGTGGTTTTCAACCAAACCAGAGTGCTCACGCACCTCTTGTTTTTACGACTGCGTCTGCATGCGTTTTGTGCATGTTCGCAATAGAGAAGAATTTTATTTTAAATGGAGGCGGCTGCGTTGTGATTTTCCATCACACTTCGGTACCACTAGACTCATCTCTCTACGTGCGATTTTTGTTCCCGACTTATCCCAACATATCCGAGTGATTCTGCAATTTCTTTGCAAAAAATCACACACACATTCAAGTGCTTAAGCCACCCCATGGCACCTCACCTTCATTCTCGGCCTTCATCTCACCAAGCAAATTCACAAACTACGAGTCCAACAACTCATCCCCTCACCTTCCTAGGACAAAAACCCCAGGCTTTGGTGCCCGGAAAACCAGCCAAAACTCAAACCCGAGAAAATCGGAGTTTTAAAGTCGACTTTAGAAAAATTTCCCAGAAGGCTCACGTTGATTTGGACCTCGAATCAACTCAAACTCATCACCAAACATCTTCACGGAAGCCTTGGGAACCCAACTCGAGGCACACAGAAGTGAAGAAAGCGGTGAAGCATGCGTCGACTTTGGCGGTTCTTTCGGGCCATTTTCAGCCACTTCCGACCACCTTTTGAGGTGTTGGTAAGCAAATTGAACTCTACTCGTTCTAGCTTCATTTTGATATATAGATTGTAGAATTTGGCCTAGAAATGAAGAGTTATGAAGTTTTGAAAAAAATTACGAGTTTTTCGGTGAGTTTTTCCCGGTCCGGCGGCCGGCGGGTAATGGCGGGGATGATGCGGCCCGACATCAACAGAGCGGTTGGACCTGGCTACGATCTGTCAATATTGGCGTTAACAACGGTTGAGACTGGCGCGCTAGCGGCGTGCGGCGATAACGTCGGCCGAGCCGATTGGCCGGCGTTGGCGTAAATCAGCGGCGTGCAGCGTTGGCGATTGGCCCGCTTGTGGCGGCAGCGTGAAGACGCAACCTAGCAGCGTTTGGCGCGGCGTGGCGGCGTGGGCGTATTTTCAAGTTAGTCTTCGCGGCGACTCGTGACGGCAGCGTGCAGGGGTAGTGCGTATGGTAATTTTTGAGGTGTTTGGACCTCTAATTCGAGAGCAAACAAAGGAGATTTACGAGTCATTTCTTATTAATTTGGGATAGACTTGTATAATGATTAGTATAGTGAATTCCCGTATAGGTGAGGCCTATCTAGAGGAGCTCTAGAGCTCGAGGCTAGGTACGGCTACGACCGACGACATGTACCACGTTAGTGGGCCATCTTTCTTTATTAAAAAAATATTATTATTTCTAGTATGGGTTTAATTGTGATTTTATGACTTGTATAGCATGCCATGTTTTATTAAAATTGTTAAATGTTTTACTTAGCATATTATGATGTGTTAATCATCCTTTTAGGCGTATTTGAATAAATGTTGGCATGTCTATACGTTTTAATTTATTACTTATCACACATATTGCACGGTGTTAGCATTGTCGGGCGAGGACCGACTTCACGTGTATGTTCTACCTTACCGACATGCTCACTTTGGATCCATCGTGAGTGCCCCGACATTCCTAGGTTGTAACGGCTTTCGGGCTTCATTGTGATGCGCTTAAGCGCCCGACTTCCGCGATAATATGTAGTGCTAGGCGTAAATTGTAAACACCTAACTTTGTCATGTGGTGCTACTGCATGACTTGTGTGCTGCTGATTATGCGATAAGTAATGTGATATTTTGACCCACTCTTGTTATTGATCTTACCGTATCCTTTTGGGCTTGGTTCCCATTATTTGACATACTTTTTGAGAAGTATTATTGTTAGAAACTTATATTTTATTAAGCTATGGGTTACGGAGAGGGGTTACATCCCAAACTTTTGAAAATGTTTTACAAGAAAGCGATTGCCAGCCCCACTCTCACCTTTGTTTTTCACCCTCAGTCCAGGAGCGGTTGGCCTTGCTTGAGTTTGGTGGTTGTTGCTGATATTACCTTTTTACCCTCACAGGTAAGTATGTAATTTCCTTAAGTTGTGTTTATATCCATCCTACGAATGAGAATATTCTTTTAATTTCCAACGCATCCTAGCTTTGATATTACAGCATGTGTAATGGGTCTCATCCTCGCACTTTCGTCTTTGTTTATTCAAATTATCTCAAAATTCATATTATTCCACTATTTATTTTCTCTATTATTTCTTCATGACTTCGTCACTCCTCGAATGACGATCTGACACACTCGATATCCGGTGTCCCTGGATATTTGGAGTCGGGAGTGTGTCATGTTCCCCTCATGCACTAAAATAGAAAACCTCTAGGATCTCTCTCTCTACATAATATGTGCGACCACAATAATTTGGTTTGAATTCGTTTTTTTGATAATAATCCAAATTTAAGATCTCTTACTTACAATCGAACTATAATAATTTTGAACATTTACTTTTTCGTTTTATTAATTTTTAGTCTTTAATTTATGTTTTGAGGATTTTACATTTGTCTCAGTATGAAACATTGAGCCAAACACATTGTTGGAGTAAAAGCTTTTAGCTAAAAATGAACTTAAGTATGCAGAGTGTATGATTAAAAATGCTCTAAACACCTTTGTTATATATTTATCATTAGAATTTGAGCCATCAGTATATGTTGTACTCTTTACAATAAAATACATTTCAATCGAGGATAATATATATGTTGTACTTTTTGCGATTTCATAATATATTGATGAATGCAAATGCGTGCTATACAATATACAATGACAGTTCAATAGCCGTCGACGACGACAAAACAATTCACAGAACTAAAAAGAAATAATAGCGACCCAAACTCAATGTCAACTTAGATAAATGATTAACTTGTGTAAGGGTCATTTGCATATGTGTTTTTCTATGTTGTGATTCTAGGATCTAATAAGATTGCTTTGCTGTGCCTTATTAACGTACTTTTGCCCTATAGTTTATAACAAATTTCCTTAGCGTAAGGGCATAGGTTAGTTATAGGTAGTATGGGGCGTATTATAATTCCTTTGCCCTATAGTTTATAACTTATATAAAAAAGTAGAAACCCAATAGTGCGATGAGCTATTACACATGAGTAGATTTCTAACTTTTATCTCACCAAAACCTCATAAATTTATCTTTAAGACCTTTCGTATATCAATTAGATACTTTATTTATCTATTTCTTCTATCACATAGAAAAAAGAAAAAATATCCTACCAAAGAAAAGGAAGGAGTACATAAATAATGAATTTTTTTTATAAATAACAAAATATAGCATCATTAACGATCATAAGAATGTTAGCCACCTTTGCATTTACCTTCTCATTCCAACATTTTCACTTCTCTATTTTCCATAACACACCCCAACGGATATGCAATTGGGCCCAAAAGTCGGGTGTTAGGCGACACCTCGCGTGGTGGCGTGCATTTGGAAAGAATTGAAGAATAAATAAGCAAACCAAGTAAAATTAGCTCGAGAGTGCACTTACGAGTGTGCGAGGGCGGAAAGAATAACAAAATAATAATTGTTGGGCGAGGGTAGAAGAATGCATAATTACAATTTACAAAGAAATCGTTATTTGTCATACCACTTGCGGCGTCTTGGCGTCAATAGCTCTAAGCCACTAATCACGGAGGGGCGCTTAAGCGAAGAAGGAGTGAGTGGGCTATAAGTAATTATTTAAATAAAGCCTTTCCTTTCTAAAAAATACTAACCCCTCGCCGTCCAAATCGAAGTAATAGTTACGGTAAAACAACTACGGAAAACATACTACGGCTTGATGAGTAAGAAAAACGTGAAATGCGAAATGTACTTGTTTTCCAAAAAGCAGGCTGAAAAGCCACAACTTGGTATAAAATATAGCTTTCTCACGAAATCCATATAACAACATGTCTACGGGGAAGCAGTAAATCGATGAAAACCTCTCATTGGCATCGGTGAAATCCCGATTTAAATCACAATATAAATCGTGGGGATAAGCTCGATAGGTATAGCGGACACGAGTTCATACGAATGTGCCATGTTCAAGGCTAGATTAATGCGAATAATGTTACACTCATGTACTACATACAATAAGTAGCGCTAAGCGCATCTATGAGTTCTAGTAGCCAAGGCAACCTAGAGCAGTGACACCTACGATGGATCCAAAGTGAGCGTGTGGTGCGTGTGAACATACACGTGGTAGTCATGTGCGGGGCGGTACTAATGACACCTTGTAAGCATTCTAGTTGGCCAGTGTATAAACATACCCACGGAATATTTCTAAATATATAATAAGGTGGGGTAATTTCCTTTCTAGAATAACTTCATAAAACTTATTAATTAGGTATTCACGGATCTTTGTTGACTGCCGTCAAAGTTAACGGAATATTCTATGGCGTTAGAATATTACGTGCGGAATTAAATTAGCGGACGAGAATATACCTTTGGAATATTCCCGGTCAGCGAGGTTTGAACCGGGTTGATAACGTCATCACTAGTTGTTGTGTCAATGGCCCATTGACGGCCCCTGCAATTGCGGGCGCGGCGTCACCACCTGCCGCCCACCATCGCCGGCGGAGTTTATGGAATGCGGGATTTTGGTAGGAAGCTTTGCAATTCGACATATCTCACTCATTTCAAAGAAGCAAATTGCACGATTCAAGTGCCAAAATGAAGTGGGAACAAGGGAAACAAGAATATACCAATTTGGAGGCCGATCAGCACGGCGGTGGCTGGAATTTGAAAAACTTCATGGTGTAAAAAGGATAGTTTTTGGTGTCGATCTTCGTCCAATTACTGACCATGCAAGGCTCGATTCTAGTTTCGGGGTGAGTAGTGATTGGTGGTGGTTTCGAGGAGGTTGAGCTTCGGGTTAGCGGGGAAAGGATTCGGAGCTCACGGGCTGAAAGGATTCGGAGTCTGGGATTAAATCGGCGGCCTGAGGTTTGGTGCGGTGATCACGAGAAGTGACTTCGAGATGAGGTTTTGGTTGGAATTTGAAGGTTTGCCATGGAAATGGCTTGGTGAAGAGAAGGGACCATGGAGAAAAAGGTTGAGTGAGTTCTGCCAGTGAGGAGAGCGAGTGTGCAGAGGGCACGGTCAAGCCGAGACGAGGGGAGCAAAGGGGTATGGCCCAGCGAGGAAGACTAGGCTAGCAACTACCATGATCCACATCAAAATACGGAAGCGCGTCGATAATCGGCGTCGCATTAGAATATTCGTTCCGGACTCGAATAACGTCCCACTTTCACGGCGCCCGCGCGCGTGCGTAGCGACAAGCACAACAAGAAGATACAAAGGGAAGAGTGCGTCACGGTTACGTGCAAAGTCAACCCCGAAGGTCAACCAAGAGCATTTTCGTCATTTCCTATTTTTCGAATAAAATATTGATATTTTTAGGACAGGCTGTACCATCCCATGTCATTGCTCCTACAGCAAAACCATGTATTTAATGTCTTTAAAAACTGAACTTTTATTTTGCCTCCCTTATTAATTGTAATTTTATTATTCTAAAAATAAATAATAAATCTAAAACTGAAAAGAAAATGAAAGATGCCAAAAACCCTCTGGCTTTCCTGAAAGTGAAAGAAAATTCCAATTATATGGATAGGCGCATGCCTTTGTTGTCGCAGAGAGAGAGAGACGCCGGCAAACGGCGTCGGAAGTGGGTTGTGGTTGGTTGGGTGGGTGGGGATGTTTTTGCTGGGCTTATCGTTTTCTTTTTGTTTCTCTTAGTTTTCAGTTTATTATTTTTGGAATAGCTAAGTATATAAATTTAATAAGGAGTAGAGAAGGCCAATAAAAGTTCATTAAAGACACTAAATACATAGTTTTGTAATTATGTAGCAGCCTAGTTGTACAGTCTAGGTGTAATTTCATTTTTAATTTTTTAATTTTCTGCTTAAAACGCAATAATTTTACTCATTTCACCTTCCCCGCCCCCATTCACTCAGCTGATCTGATTTTGGAGATCAAAACAGATAATTCCGATGAAAGGTCAAAAGCTTCGCAATATATGTATGGGACTTTCAAAACGAATTATGCAGCTGCAAGCCAAAATAAGAGAAAATTGAAAAGGGGTTACATAATTCATAGCAACCAATTTCAATATGAGAGGAATGGAGGTAAAAGAAAACAATGATTGATATACTTGTGTCCAATCTTCCTTTTGAAAAAGCCCCAGAAGTAGAAGAGAAGAGCCAAGATTATGTCAATCTTTTTCATATTTATCTTTGATGTTGGTGGGATTAAGAACACTATCAATCCAAAGATTTCTTGAAGGGATAAACTCATTGAAATTGCAAACTTGGACTTGATTGCCGGAGGAGAGAGTGGAGCACCATTAGATTTATCCTGTTACTGGTGAACGAGGGATTGGAGCACCATCAGTCGCCGGAGAAGCAAGATGACGATGTATTAGATGGGAGGAGGAGGAGGAGGCGATGTGGGTGGATAGAAAACCCTAAACAATAGAGTTTGGTTATTCTTAAAATTTTATTAATGAAAAAAATATTTATTTATTTTATTTGATGTGATTATCGCACTCAATTGCCCCGTTTTTTGGTGGCGTGGTTGTACCTCATCTGCCACGTAAGATGGTATGAAAATGTGATATGTTTAGATAGTAAGAATAACATTCGAATGAGTAATGACACGATAAATAGATAAATGAAAAAGATAAAAATGAGAAGATTAACAGAAATGCAAGGTGGCTAGCATTTCCCTAACGATCATGTACAAAACGAAAGGGTGGAATAAAAAAATCCAACGCTTTACACTTGAGAATTATGAATTACTCTAAAATAATCCAATGCAATAATTAACCAGCATTAAATATTAATCATAAACCCGCACTTGTCAATAATTCATGTGCGCTACCCGACTTGGCTTCAGCCCCGAGCCAACTCCCAGTATTCCTCGCTTTTCGGGTTCGGCGACCCACTATCCGATGAGGAAGAAAGAAGACGAAACTCCGGGGGTCGCCGCTTCGCTGTCACTCGAACCGGCTCGCATCCACTCCGAGCCAATAAGGTGAGAAGTTGAGCTTGGCTTTGGGCCGCGCATCTTAAAGCTTGGCTTGGTCATAAGCCAATGCCGCACCCTCAGCCGTCTCTCATAAGTCCCAAGCCACACTACTCTGGCCATTCTTCTTTGGATCTGTCTCTCGCGGCGCTTCCTGGCCTCCTGCTCCCGGGAAGTGCTGCCCCGACTGTGGCTCGTGAATCTCGCGCCACCATTATCTCTTCCTGACAACCTCCCAAGACTCCCGGTTTCGTGGGTGTGCTCTCCAATAACATCAACATGACGGTGATCTGATAACGGACTCCACCCTTCTGTGGCGTCAGACAGAGCACCAACAACGCGTCGTTAGTGTCTTCCAGTTCCACTTTAAACGGCATGTCGCTCCAACTTTCCGTCGAGAAAGGGTGCTGGCTTAAACTCCGGCAGTACATTGGAGGACTGCCTGAAGCTGTTGGTGATGATTCTTGCAAAGTAGTATCAAAATTATCGTCGAGAAGGTGTTGCCGAATCGACTCCAGAAGCAAAATCAGACTCCAAGCAAATATCTTCCAAACATTTTTATAGGGTTTTGGAATTGGTTTTGAATAGGCGTTTGGAGGTTGAAGGATGTAGTGGTAGTACTTTAATAGTAGTAGTAGTTGTGGTTTAGGCCTTGTGTGTTTGTGTGTGTATTTATATTTGTAACCTTTTACCAGTACTGTTATCATTTCCATGAAACTTCATTATTGATTAATGTTTCGAAAGCCATTATATGTTACAATATTTGTTTACTAAATACATAAGTTACTATTTCGTGGGATTAATTAATTAATTCATCTATTTGTCAGTGACTCATCTCATCTATTTTTTTATATATTTCGAAAACAGTGATTGCAACTGGCTAAGAATTGCTGCATGGCAAGTGGGGAATGGCACAGCACAGGTCGCTATCCTTGGCCTGAGGTATTCTATCTCGTCGTTAATTGGTTGGTGCCTTGGTGGTAGCAACTAGCATGCATCCATGTAATAGTCCAAATAAAATCTCTTTATATATATATTGCTTTCGAGATAATGCACTCAATATAAAATAAATAATTGAGAAAATAAATATAAAGTAGATAAAAAAAAAATGAGAAAGGGTTATAATTTTCTAATAACAATTGGGTGACTTTTGATCTATTGGGTTCTAAAATGGAATAATATATATTCATCATCATTTGTGTTTTTTCTAGCTAAACAACAAAAACTACGTTTTGTTAATTATAAATTGGGGGAAATGAACTACCAAAACACCAATACTAACTAATTATTTCATTAGGTATAATAGGCACTATAATTATTAGTTGCTGAAACATAATTTCAAAGTTAAAAATAAAAAGCCCCATGCTTATAAGAAATGGTTGGTTTTTTAAAATTTTTATCCACAAATACATCTTCTTGGTGTATAAGTAAAATACAAGAACTTCTGTATGATCCTTATTCCTTTTTTTCTTTTTTTATGACTATGTTGATTTTAAAAACATATTCTATAAGGCACCACGATTATCACATGGTATATCTGAAATTGCACATTTACTAAAGTTATATTATTATATTGGAAACTATTGGAAGATAAAATTAAAAGAATTATTTTTACATATACCATATATATTAATGGAAAATGAATTCGAGGCATTATAACTTTTAAGTTAAGCGTAGAAATACTTTTAACAACTTCGATTACAAGAATCATTGCATAAAAGAATCTCTTGAAAACTGTACATATTGCATATATTTAAAGAGAGAGATGCAACTTGGCTTACTCATAAATCTAAAGAAAATGTCTAACACACGTTCAAGGCAGTCTCCAGCCTTAGTTTAATGGCAGCTGAAATTTTATTATCATTTGTCCGTCCACAATAAGTTCAGTATCTTTCTTTTTTACCAAACAGATCGAATCTTTTTGATTGATTAAAAAAAAACTTGTAAACAAAGTTGTTGCTTGGGACTTGGAAGACAGGCCAACGGCACTTATTCCTTTGCAATTACTATAATCAATCTGAACTTAAAAAAAATCATATTACTCAAACTATCAAGATTCAATAAATCTGTCAAAACATTTCTATAAAAACTGGTAAAGATTCTTCTGGCCACACCCACCCTAATTCTCTCGGAGTGGTAATGCATTTGATGTCTTGCTTTGATCTTTCAATCCTAACCATTGATGTGGTTGCAGAATCATGTTATTATTTTGAACCTTTTCTTTTCATGAAACAATACCATTTACAAGGGAGAAACCTAGCTCCGAATCTCCCAAAGCTAATAATGCATTAGGGGAAGCAAGAAGCAACGGTCGGTACGTGTTGATCGATTGCACTATGCCTCTCTTAGCTATAGCATCAACAACAAAGTTGGCTTCATGAAAAATGTAACGAAATCTATTATGATCCAAACCGAGTCTTCTAGAGTGCATTTGAAAGAGATGCATTGCTTGAGTAATCCGAGGATACAGCGTTTGAGAATTAGTTTTGCTGATATTACTCCAAGTATTAATTGGTTGATATTTTGGAAATTTCAAAGTTCCGTCTATTGAAAAGGAAAAGTGTTACGTGAGTCGAGAATTACAATAGGAATAAGAAATTATAATTATTGATCTTCCTTGTGGAGACACATATTTATAGAGATACAACCCTTGTAGAGCAAGGAAACAACTCATAATCTATTTACAACAAAAAATAAAATCCTAAAAGAAAAATAATTACATTCATGTTAATTTGGACTCATAGCTTGCTCTTCAAATTGGTGCATAGATATCGATAATGCCCAACTTGCCAAGCAAATCATGCATGTAACGCCTTACTCGAAAGAACATTAATTAAGATATATAATATCGAGTTCATCTACATGCTACTTAAAATGAAATTTGAATAATCTATGCCTCCACATAAAATGCATATTCACTAAACATGATTTTTGTATGATCATGTTGAATTGCGATACGAGAAGATATCAATGACTTAACCTTATTGTCATAAAATAATTTATAAATGATCAACAAGTGGAAAACCAATTTCTTTGAGTAGCTTCCAACCATAGAAGTTCACATAATCGCTTTCGCGTACCTCAAATTTCAGCTTCACCACTAGACAAAGTTACACGTTTGTTTTTACTCCGCCAAGTGAGGTTTCCACCCATAAGGTAAAATATATATCCTACCCTTAGACCTTCTATCAGGAATATTCTTACCCAATTGCACCAGTATATCCATCAATATTCAAATGACCATTCTTGGAAAACAAAATCTTCTCTACGGAGCAAACTTTAGATATCCTAGAATCTAAACACCGCATTAATATGATCTTCATCGGGAGCATGCATAAATCGGCTCACAACACTTATTGCATATGCAATGTTAGGTCTAGTGTGTGATAGATAAATTAATTTTTACAACCTTTGATAACAATTTTTGTTTGCTGGAACCTGATTTGAATGTTCTCAAGGTGATAATTATGAACAGTTGGTGTATCGGCCACGACTTACAGACTAGTAGGCCGGTTTTCGTAAACAATTCTAAAACATACTTCCTTTGTGAGAGAAATATGCATTAATCTGAAAGACGAACAACTTAAATATCATGAATGATAAAAAAAATATGCCTTTATTTTAATCTTCTTCAATATTAAAAAACAAGATTGTTAAAGCCAAGAAACAAAAACGTTAAATGTTTGCTAAATTTTTTACAAAAAGTTGTTGAGGAAGTAAAAATCGTGCATCGAGAAAAAAAAGGACCTTGCATATACTTAAAAGTAATTGAGCTACTTTCTATATTGCCGAGTTAGTTTTATGGTAGAATTTAACTTTTTTCTCATATTCCCCACTCACTTCTTGATGCGATTATATCCCGATCAAAACTTGAACAATGCATTATATCCCGATCTCTTTCCTATTCTCCTTGTAAAAAGCCATGCAACCGCTACATAATTAACCAATTTACTTGGAGAAAGAACATCACAACTCACAAGAAGACAAAAGATTAGCCCATATATTCAGTACATCGCGCAAAATGCAGAAAATTTAAAATTTCCCAGGCGTCTGGTAGCTACTATACCACATGTAAATCAGTATTGTCTGTATAAAAATGCCCATTGATATATCATTTGTCATCATATTTGTACATAGATGAATCATAATTAAAAGAGAAATAGAATGTACACAAATTAAGAACAATTATTTCAAAGAATGTAGTCTATTTTCTCTTAAAAAAAAAGTATCACTAGGCATCGTGCTGAAAGGAAGAAAGAAAAGAAAAGATTACTTATTTCATTATACATATAAAGTGAAGTAGTTTAATAATAGACACTTGCTATATACAAAAAAGTAATGTGTGGTTTTAAAAATATGGTCTCCTAGCATTTTTATGTTTATGTCATTATAGGAGAATACATCCGCGTGGTTAAAAAATATGGTCTCCCATTTTCCTATAAAGAAGGTTGGTATTTATTTCACACTGGCTTTTTGTTAGTGGTGATAGTATTTCTCCCTTACATAAGCGATTGATAATTTCAAGCGGGATTCAACTTCAATGTTTTTTTTTTTTAATATACGATATTATTTACACTAAGGGGGTGGGAGGAATGGGCTAAGCTGCAATGGGTTAGCCATAATAATTTAGTTTGAATTGCGCCTTTGGCTACAGAATCGTGTTGAAATGTGCCTAAAAGCCTTGATCATGAGATCTTTATTTTATGAATATTTCACATATTAAATAAATTTAGTTTAATCTAAGGGAGCAAGGTATTGTTTAAAACTGTCTCATTTAAATGTTATACGCTTAAACAATAAGTCTAAGAAATATGTAATAGAGAATGCAATCTAGAAAGTTAGATTGATGAAACATTTCTTTCTTACACACATATCCTAATTGTTCGATCATAGAGTTTGGTAATTGGGCATTGACAATCCGATAAGATCGATTGCATACTATGTCTTCTCTCAATAAGTGATTGGTCTCGAGTAGTCATTGGTATGAAAGACACCAAGGCAAATATGTAGGTGCTCAATAGAGTGAGTTCACTAAATACGATCAGCAGGAGTTCTCATTACTCATGTCATATGAGAACTCAATGTCATATGAGAACTCAATGTCATATGAGAACTCCTAGTTGAGATAATGCAAAGTAGTCTTTTATTTCGAGACACCCGTTGTCTTGTGGATCGTCATTGATTATTTCATGGCGTGTCGCAAACTCATGGTTTGTTCGTGCATTGTTGGGATCAATGATATATTCATAGAGACATGTAAGTGTACAACAGAGATCTCGCTTAGCCAGCCATTGAAGGAGAATACTTTATGATATGATTCAAGAGTCTGCGGCGGAGCACATGAATATGATTTAGAAAGTATGTTCCATATCACATTCAACCTTTGAATCATGTGGATAAGAAAATCACAATGGATAGTAGACATGAATAAAATATCAACCAAACAATGTGATCAAGAGTATTGATTTAGAGAAGGACCGTGTGCATTGTAATTCCAGTTGAATAGGTTCTCACTTCTTCAACAGCTTGTTAGTCATGACATCTTTGCTAGGTGTCACTCATGGCTTATTGGAAGCCCTGAGGATTAGCACTTGCTAATCTTCATTAAAGGAAAAATTGAAGAGTAAGTTTCAATTCACAATCAATTAATGCTGCAGTTCTATTAAGCCCCTTGCTAGTTAGAACCTAATGGATTGTACACACCATTTCTAATAGCTCCTTTTGCCTTACTAGTTAGAACCTAATGGATGGAAGTACACCTTTGTGTAAGGTAGAGAGATTGAAAAGAAATACAATGAGTTGAGTAAGAACAATTAATGGTTTTGGTGTTTATGGCTAGAAGTTAATTAAAAAAGAAATTAATCAAACAAATAAGTTGAATTGGCACTTAAAGTTATTTTGAGGGGCTTCATAGCCCAATGGGCGTGATCTCAAGCCTAGCAAGTTGGCATCAATTCAACTTAAAATTAAAAGCCAAAAAAGACCCACTAACACTAGTGGTACGGCCTTATAGTGAAAAGGAAATGCTAGGTTTTCTCCTTAAGTCACTTAAAGGAAAGAAGAGATTATATAAAGGGTGTTAGAAGATCTAGCCTTCTTTAGAGAGTTTTTGTTTGGAGAGAGAGAAGTGGAGAAGCATCACTCTCCATTTTTTGTCACACGGACTTCGAAGTTGGTAGAAAAATAACCCACGCCGGTAAGCTAATTAAAATAAAATAATAATAAAAGAAAACAAAATTCTCTTATACAAATAACTTGAAAACCTTACAAGTGTAAAAATCTGGAAATGCGAGTGGACAAAAGAAAATAATAAAAACTCTTAAATTCCTCTTTTAACACAACCTCGGCTTGTCTGGCTAGCTGTCTTGCCAAATAACTTATCTGTGGAAATAAAGGGTGATGTTGCCGTCCCAAAATTTATGTGAAATTACCAAAATGTCACAGTAACCGATGTTGACTTTTGTTGACTTTTCGGGCGACATGTGAAAATTATTTTCTTTATATATTCTTGATGTACTCATCGATACGAGCAGCGTGGGCCTTAGCGAAACTCAATTGGAGTTAAAGCGGCGTTTTGCAGTTTTGAAAGTGTAGGCATTTTAGTAATTTTCGCAGTATGTGAGAATTAGGGTTTTTGGGCGCTCTTGTGCAGCCAACCTCCCCACCATCGTGCACTTGCGTTCTCATCCTCTCCCTCTCTCCCATTCTCGGCCAAAGAAGCTTCCAAAACATACACAAACCTAGTTTGTGGACGAATCTAAAACCATCAAAAGCGAGACACGAGATTTATAGCCATATTGATCGTCTCGTCATTACGAGACCGAGAAAGTTTGTGATTTTAGAATCTCTCAAACTCGGGCAATCGTCCAAACGGCGGAGCAAGAGCTTGACGAGCCATTCAAGTTTCTGTACAATCGGAGCATAGGTAAGCCTGAAACCATTGCCTTTGGTTTTATTGGATTGAGTAGGTTCAAATTGATATAAAAAGAGCACGTCCAATTTGGTGCAGTTTTGAAGGAGAGCAGATTAGGGTTTCCCGAAGCTTCCCGGCCAATTTCAGGCCATATCTGGCCATTTCCGGCCCAAATTGCTATGAAAATATTCTACACTTCAATACCTTCAATTTGATATATGGGAGCGTTCATTTTGGCCAAGAAACGAGAAAGAAGATATGGATTTTTGAAGTTTTGGGACATAATCACGGTATTAAATTTCAGGATTCCCGGCGAACAGGGCGACGGCGGCTCCGGCGACCGGTAAGGAAGAAAGACAGGGAATATTCGTTAACGATAGCGGAATATTCCTAGCAACGCGTCGGCATCTTCGTTAAAGGTATATTAGTTAATTTTAGCAGTGACGTCGGCGGTAGCGTGGCGGCGTCGACGCTGGCGTGGGCGGCGGCGTTACTGGCGGCGTGGGGCTTGTGGCGACACGATGCCAGCGGCGTGGCGACACGTGCCAGCGCACGCTAACGCACGGCCAGCGTGAAACCACCTCAGCGCGTGGCGGCAGCGTCCCGGCCGTTCGGCGTCTTGTGGCGGTAAAGTTCGGAGCTCGGGAAATCATTTTTCGGCTTGGATTTTCGCTAAAATAGTATTATTTTTGGGGTATTTTTCTATTGGGCCTATTTCTAATTTATTTTTAGGGAAGGTCTAATTTGTTCCTAATATTAAATAGGTAATTCTTGACTCTGCACACCCGAGAGGAGCAACAGGAGATTTCACTCCCGTCCACTATGAGTGGACCTTTGCTTTATTAAATGGTTTTTTATGATTGAAAATAAATATGAATTTGATTTCTACTTATGGTTTGAAATGGTTTTAGGCGTGTTTATTTATATATATTTATTAGTAAATATATATACTTGTTAAATATTATTTATGCAACCATATTTGTTTTTATTTATGAAGGTATATATATTGGGAAATGGATTTAATTGGTGATTGGGATTATTTATCCAAGTGTGATTATATGATATGAAATGGGTTATACTTGATGTCACTTTTGTATAAATATTAAATGATATTTTATTATATGGTTTTGAGGAAATATTTATTTATGCGATACTTGATATTTGGGAATTATGAATGGGATTTTGGCTCCTATATCTATACATGAGTATGTATGTATGTTTTCAAACACACTTAGTATGCTTTCACTACGTTGTAGTACCGTTCTCATGGCCATAGGACAAGTCTCACATGTTTGGGTCACACGCAGCGTACACTCCGGTATTGTCCGTAAACAATACCTTGAGTGCCAAAACTTGTCTTCGTTTATTGTTGTTTATGGGAAAGGCCCACTACGTAAAGACTTCGGGTGTGACGGCTGCGTCGCAAGTGCTTACATGTGTGTGGTACTAGGAGTACAAATTAATGGATAACGTAAAGTGCTTGCATGCGGTGATTGGTGTTCCTCGGCTTAGTACATGGTGATGGCGCGCCGCCTACTGTGTTGGTTTTCGATTATATATATTATTGGAATTATTATTAGTTGTGTTTCACGAATATTATACTTTTATGCATTTCGAGTTATACTCATAAAGTATCTTTTGAACTATACTATGATAGTATGTTTTAAATGATTATCTTTGGATTTCCAATAGGGGTTAATATGTTGAAAGAGAAAGGTTTTGCGAAAACTTTGATTCCACTCACACTTTTTGTTTTGCACCCCGCCAGGACATAGTGATGAATTCATCGGCGAGTGAGACTTTTGCGTGGCGACTCTGATCATCCATCACAGACCATGTAGGATTTATCTTTTACTTCGATTTCTTTAATAATATCCATCCCTGACATGGATAGAGATTTTAGAACTTGTTTCATTATTGTTTTCATTCAACATTGAAATGCGCTCACGAACCATATGCATATTGACATTGGATTTGCAGCTTTAATACAATTTAATTTTTGGTTACACTAAGTGTTGTCATGCATTTAATGGCTTCGTCGCTACGGTGTCGGCCATTGCCTTCGCACTTCGGTGTCCCGCGTGGGTAACATCGAGGGTGGGGTGTGTCCAGGTGGTGTTGAGTATTAACACAAGGCCACTCATTTGATGTAATAGCTTTTGGAATACTTATTGTATTAAATGAGTTAATCACTATTTATTGTGTCATGTGTTTAAGCAATGAGGAATCAAGGAATGTATTTAATCTAAGAGAAAGTGATCTAAGTAAGATTAGCAGACCTCTCTCTTATGTTCATTCCTAAAGCATTCCTAGCCATAGGATTGCCAATTGGGCATTGACAATCGTAAGGATAGTATGTGTTATGTTAACTCAGAAGCTTGGTATATGACTAGTCTCAGAATCATTTAGTGTTAGACAACGAGACAAACATAGGTGCTCAAGGTAATTGAGTACAGCGAACAATGATCAAAGAGAGTTCGTACATACATGTCATGTGGGAACTTGTAAATTTACAATATGCAAAGTAGTCATTTGACACGGTATCGCTAGATGTCTAATGATTGGGTCCTTGATCTTTGATCATGTCAAAGGCATTCCATTGAGAGTGTCCCACTGCATTGTTGGGGTCAAGCTATCTAGTCATGTAGGCATATGAATGCACAACAGGGATCTCTAACCTTCCATGGTGGAAGGAGAATGCTGAAGATATGATTCGAGAGTCTTTGGCCAAAAGCATATGAATATGACTTAGGAAGTTTGTTTCAAATCATATTCAAATGAATATATAGAGAAGTATCACATTGGATAGTAGACATGAAACTAACTATCACTCAAACAATGTGGAATTAGAAGATCTTTGTATTAGAGAAGGACCGTGTTGCGTTGTAATTACAGCATTTGGATAGGTTGCCAGCCATACAGCAGCGGGTAGCCATGACATGCTAGGTGTCACTCATGGTTTGTGGAAATATTTGAGGATTAGCAAACACTAATCTTCATCAAAGGGAGAGGTGAAATGTAGTTTCAATTTACAATCGATGGATTAAGGTAACAATCGCCTTGCCTGCAGCTAATTGGAACCTAATAGATCGTACAGAAGTAAGGATGAAAGTGAAGATATAAAGGGATGGATAAGCAATTAAATTGTTTAATTGAGAATGATCAAGATTAATTAATTAGTTAATTAATTATATGAAAGGTTAGTATTGGGCTTTTAAGTTGGTTTTTGGGTTTTGGGGCCCCGAAAGGGTTTTTGGTCCACAAGGCTAGTTGAGTTTAGGTTGTGTGACAACTAAAACTAAATGGAAATTAACCCAAAAACAAAGTCAAAACCGGCCTAGGGTAGTGGTAGCAAACTTGGGTTAATTGCAAGTTTGCCATTCACATGTGGTGGTATAAAGAGAGCAACTTTATAGCCGTTATCCTTTAGCCATTATCACTCCACACTTGGGTAGATCCTTGTGTAAGCAAGGATGAGCTTCAAGGGTAATGAATCTCAAAACTTCTTCTCTTTAATGTTGTTAAAGAGTCTTGTAGTTCACCATTCTCTGAGCTTTGAAAGTCATGGGTTTTTGAATTGTTTTTAATGCAAGCCTACTTTAAAGTGTTGTTAGTTTGCATATGTGTTCAAATATTCTAAAATGTTCTTAGCTAGAACAAAATTTTTCCTTCAAGTGGTATCGAGCCTAGGTCACAGAGTATGAGTGAATCCTTTTTTTTGGGTTTGTGTTTTTCATGGTTTGTGATTTAAATGTTTGTAAATGTTACAAGCTTTGTTCTTTATTTATGAATATAAATTTTGCTTGAAAATTTAGCATCTCAAATGTTGTAGATGTAGTTCATTTAAGCATGAATATTGGAACTAAAATTTGGTGCCATGTATGTGTGGGGAAATTCGGCCAAATCAAAGGGGTGGATTTTGGGTTCTTGTTTGTCTTGTTAAAAGTGTTTTAAAGTGACTTTGGAACCTAAGTATCCTAGGATGTTAACCTCTTTTGTGTAGTAAAAATTTGGTTTTTATTGAGTGAAAACATTCATGGAGCTCTTATGAGTTTTCGTGAGTGTTCTTCAATGTTCTTGATGTTCTTACCAAGAACAAAAAGGTTTGGTGTTTTTGATTCAAAGTGTTTGATGTTTTTCATAAAGGATTTTGGTTTTGTTTTTGATTGGTGATGGATGCTTTGTGTTTTTTGATTTAAAATAGCTACACCTTACCTATTTCTTTCAACCCATACCAATCAACTTTTCAACCATACCTATCAACTATTCAGCCCATACCTTGTTTTTCACCAAAAACTACACTCCATTTAATCCCTTCAAAACCGACCACCCTATAAAGTAGGGTACTTTTGGGGTTTTATGCAATTACATAAAGTTTTGATACTTTTGTGTATTTGCACTTTGACCCCAAAGTTTTACGTTTTTGCGTGAGCCCAAAATCACTAAAGGGACAGAATTGTTTTGCTCCTTTAATGAGATTATGTTTTGTTTAGTGGCCTAATTGTTAAGGTCATTGTTTTTCGGCCCAGGTATGAAGAGAGAACAAAATGATTTTGTCTCTTTAATGAAGAGTGGATTTTCATTTCATTTAGTTCCATTTAAATCAATTCTATGAATCCGAAAACCAATTGTTTAGAGATTGCTTTCTTAGAGAAGATTAACCATGCATGTCATGCACTAAGTTAGGAATATTAAGAGGACATATTGTATAAGTTTCTATGATTAGCCGATGTGAGCAAGTCTACAATACTTGAGTCAAATTAAGTAGCTAATTAATTATTAACCATGCATGTCATGCACTAAGTTAGGAATAGTAAGAGGACATATTGTATAAGTTTCTATGATTAGCCGATATGAGCATAGACATAGGAAGTTTAATTTCCAAACTTCCAATTGTTTTGTTCAACCACTTAGAAATATTAGTCAAATGCTCTCGTAAAGTCGTAATTCTTCTTTTGGGTAGGGAAATGTTCTCGTAATATTATTTGTCGTGTATTGGTTGCCAATTAGAGGAATTATAAAAACACTGTGTATTGTTAGAGAAGAATTATCATCTCCAGATCCTTCTCCTTAATTTATGTTTCTATACAAGTCTCAATTGTAATTATATTTAGATTCCTAGCTCCTTACGGGTTTAGTTATACTCTATATATTGTAAATATTGTACACAGTTATTCAAGGAATATTATTTCTACATGGTAGCTGCCAAAATTAGGTCTAGGGTTTCTAGATTTCATCTTTGCAATGTCTTTCTCATTCCTTCTCTTCGTAAAAATTTATTATCTGTTGCTCATTTTATTGAAGACAATCTTGTGTTTTTCCTTTTTGGGCCAATTTTTATCAGATTTGTGGCTTACGCACCGGTTACCTCTTGTTTCAGGGCCCATGAAAAGTTGGTCTCTATCCTTTTCCTTTGTCATATGCCACTTCCACCAATTCCCTTCAAGCCCTTGCCGCTGTCTCCTCCACCACTTGGCACAACCGTCTTGCTCATCTGTCCTTTTCCGTCATGTCTCGTCTTCGTTCTAGTTTAGTTCCTTCCAATAAATTAAAGGATTCTTTTGTATGGGCCGTGCCCATGAAAATCGCACAAACTTCTATTTCCGTCATGTCCTCTTTATTTTCATTCGTTCATTTTGATGTATGAATGTTTCAGTATTCCCTCTGTTAGTGGTTACCGGTATTATATGCTCTTTGCTGATGACTTTTCACGATGTAGCATGTAATATTTTTTGAACCATATTCAGTTTTACAAAGTGGATAATGAAACTGAATATTTAAATACTGTTTTTGCTAAATTTTGTAGTAACCTTGGCTTTTAACAACAATTTTCTTGCCCTCATACACTAGAACAAAATGGGCTTACCGAATGATAACATGGCCCTATTGCCACCATGATCCATTCCACTCCTTATCACGGCTAGCCTACCCCACTTTTTTATGGGTTGAGGCTGCACTTACAGAAGTTCACTTAATCAATCTCATACCCTAATCCGTTCTAGATTGGTCCACTCCTTATACCATGCTCTATGGTCATCCTCCCACTTACTCTTATCTTCATGTCTTTGGTTGCCTATGTTTTCCTCATTTAGAAGCCTACACCTCCCACAAATTAGAAAGTCGGTCTTTGTCATGTGTCTTTGTTGGTTACAGTTCTCATTATGCCAAAGGTTATAGGTGTCTAGATCCCAAAGCGAGCCGTGTCTTTGTCCTCACGTCATGTTTTATTTAATGAAAATTCATTTCCATACAAAGATTTGCGGGTTACTCTCTCTCTTCTCTTGTCTCTCTCTCTTCTCATTGCGTCTGGCAGGAGTTTAGGCTTCTTTTTCTGACTTACGGTACGTGGATCCTCCAAGCCGCTTCTTCGGCTGCCTTATCTTTGGGCTGACTCCTTTACTTTGCCCCATTTTGTTGCCCAACTCTTCATCCCAGACCTACCTAGCGCCTTGGGCGATCCGGCGCACCCAGGCGTGGCGCTGTAGTTCATCCTTGTGTCATGAGATGACTCTCAAAGCCTCTGCTCGTGCGGTCTTAGACTCGTTCTTCGCCTTCGAACAAGCTAAGTCGGCCTTCTCCTTCTCGATTGGATCGAACTACACAAGAGCACAAGAACTAGCAAAGAACAAGTAAGAACACTCGAGAGAGATTTGAGAGAAAGATTGTTGTAGTGCTCACTGAGAGAACTTTACAATTGAGAGATGGTTTAGCCAAATGAGGCCTCCCCCTTATATACAAGTCTAGCTCTGAATGGATGGCTAGGATTAAACCAATCTAACGGTCTACAATGATACAAAGAGAAAGGATCTAGAATATACAATGAACCTAGGCACCCGGGAATTCTCTAGAATGTGTCCCTCTCCACTTCCATGGGCTTTGCGCTAGGCCATCAAGCTGGGCCAAGTGGGATTAGGCCTCTTCCATGCTCCAAAATTAGCCTCAAAAAGTGCGGCCCGTGTCATTCTTCCCCACCTGACTCGTCGACGCCCTTGTCGACTTGCCTTTCTCAAACTCCACGATCTTGTCCTTGAACTGCCACAAGGACTCCTCTTTCTCCTATGTGCTATCGAACATTGGCAGGTTTTTCCATTTGACAAAGTACTCCACGTACTTCGGCACTCCAGAGCGGCTCACATTGCGCTTTGCCTCTATGCTCTTTGCCGCTTTGTCAAATGAAGTTACCGTCAGTGTAGGAGCTCTCTTAGACACTTCTCGTTTTGGCTCGTCGGGGTCGGCATGGTAGGGTTTAAGGTTGCTCACATGAAACACCGGATGAAACCTTAGCTTGGGTGGCAACTCCACAAGGTATGCAGCTCGGCCAACCTTCTTGAGTAGGGGAAACGGGCCCTTGTACTTTCTCAACAACACCTTATGTAATCCTCGTGTAGACTTGTGTTATGAGGGGTTGAGCTTCACAAGTACCATGTCATTGGCCTGGAATTCCACATGTCGCCTGTTTCGATCCGCCCATTTCTTCATCTTCTTCGCTGTTTTCTCTAACTGAGCACGAGCCAAATCATTAGTCACCTGTCATTCCTTAGCTATTTTGTATGCAGCAGGGCTACTCCCCGTATAGCCACTCTCCACTACGCTCGGTGTCAAAGGCTGTTGTCCGGTTGCCAACTAAAAAGGACTCGCCCCTGTAGACTCCGACTGCTGCAAGTTGTATGAGAATTGAGCCACATCCAGCAGCTTGGCCCAATCCTTTTGATTGGCACTCACACAGTGCCACAAGTAACACTCCAACAAAGAGTTTACTCGCTCCGTCTGCCCATCCGTCTGAGGGTGAAAACTGGTGGAGAAGTTCAACTGCGAGCCAAGTAGCTTGAAGAGGTCCTTCTAAAACTTTCACGTGAAGCGAGCATCGCGATCACTAACAATACTCCGCGAAACTCCCCAATACTTCACCACGTGTTTTAGGAACAAACGGGCAGTCTCCTTTGCACTGCACGTCACTAAGGCGGGGATGAAAGTAGCATACTTTGTGAACCTGTCAACCACCACCAAGATCGAATTGCAACCCTCAAACTTCGGCAAACATATGATGAAGTCCATGGATAAACTCTCCCATGGTCTCGAGGGCAAAGGTAACGACTCCAACAATCCTCCAGGATGCCTTTGCTCCGTCTTGTCCTATTGGCACACAAGACAAGTCTTCACATACGAGTCGACATCGTCTCACATCTGAGGCCAGTAGTATACTGCTCCCACCAAGGCTAGTGTACGATGGCACTCCTTCAAGATCTCGCGCCTCAAGGTGCCTCACCTTGGCACAAAGATCCTCTTCCCTTTGGAATATAGAAGCCCATCTTCTAGCCAAAATCGTCTTTTCTTCCCCTCCTTGACAAGCTTCACCAGGTTCTTGGCTTAAGGATCATGTTGCAAGCCCTCTCATATACGGTCCAAGAGAGAACTTGCGGCTAGTGTGATGGCTGTGAGCTCGGCCCTCCGACTCAATGCATCCGCCACAACATTCTCCTTTCCTTGCTTGTACTCCAGCTTATAGTCAAACTCCGCTGTGAAGTCTTGCCACCTTGCTTGCTTTGGTGTCAACTTCTGCTGCGTTTGAAAGTAGCTTGTGGCAACATTGTCTGTCTTGACTATCTGTCTTGACTACGAAGTGAGAACCAAGCAAGTAATGTCTCCATACTCATAGGCAATGCACCACTGTTGTCATCTCCTTGTCATGAGTAGAGTACCGCTACTCGGTGTCATTCAGTTTCCGACTCTCGAACGCCACTAGATGCCCCTCTTGCATCAGTACACCACCAATTACAAAGTCTAATGCGTCAGTGTGTACTTTGAATGGCTTGCTCAGATTTGGTAGTGTCAGCACTGGTTCCTCCATCAACGCTTTCTTTAGTGCCTCAAAGGCTTGTTGGCATCTCGGCGTCCACTCCTATGCCTTGTTCTTCTTCAGAAGATCTGTAAAGGGGGCCGCTAAGCCTGAGAAACCCTTGACAAACCTTCTATAGTAGTTCACAACCTGAGGAAGGATCGTAGTGTAGACACCTTGGTTGGCAGCTCCCACTCCTAGATGGCTTTCACCTTGCCCACGTCCATCGACAGCTTCCCATCCTTTATTTTGTGGCCAAGAAATTCCACGTCACGTTGGGCAAATGAGCACTTCTCCTTCTTGACGTAGAACTTGTTCTCCCTCAAGACTCAGAACACTGTGCGCAAATGCTCAACACATGCACTTCTAGACTATCCACAATGTCATCAATATAAACCACAACAAACTTGTCGAGGTAAGGGTGGAATACCTTGTTCATCAACGTGCAAAATATGACTGGGGCATTGGTGAGACCAAACGGCATGACTAAGAACTCGAACGACCCATATCTCGTCACACATGCGGTCTTCAGTTCATCTCCCGGGGCTATGCGTACTGGGTAGTATCTTGAGTGCAAATCTAACTTGGTGAAGAACTTCGCCCTCCCTAACTGTTCGAACAAATCTAAAATCAGTGGGATTGGATACTTGTTCTTGATGGTGATTTTGTTGAGCGCTCGGTAGTCAATGCACAACCTCAAAGTTCCTTTCTTCTTGATCTGGAACAAGACTGGCCCACCATACGGCGATTTAGACGGCCTGATGTACCCAGCTTCGAGCAACTCCTTCAGTTGCTTCCTCAACTCCAGAGCTGACATGCGGTAAGGTGCTTTGGCTGGCAGCTTAGCACCTGGTTCAACCTCAATGGCATGGTCCACCTCCCTTCTTGGCGGTAGCTTCTTCGGCAACTCCTTAGACATCACGTCACCAAACTCTTTCAAGAGATTCTTCATGATCTCGGGGACTGAGGAGATGTCCACGATGAGCTTATCTTCCTTTATCACCGCGAGGAAGGTCACCTCACCCTTCTTCCATGACTTCTTGAACTGCATGGCTGACAGGCACTGCTCCTTCGGCTTGGCAGACCTCGTTAGTGGTACCATGCATGACATCATTCCATCCTGAACAATGCACATAGTGTTGCAATAAGGAATGGGGAAAGCTCTCACCTTATCCATGAACTTTATGCCCAACACCATGTCGTAGTCATCCATCGGTCTGACAGTGAAGTCCACTTCTCCACTCCAAGTGCCAAGATGTAGCTTCACTCCACGAGCCACTCCCGCGATCATGCTAGCAGGCGAGTTCACCGCCTTCATCTTGCCACATTCTGTAGAGACTCGCACTCCAAGTCTCTTTGCTTCCTCCATGGTTATGAAGTTGTGGGATGCTCCTATGTCTACCAACGGCCGAGCCTTCTTCCCATTCACCACCACTTCGACGAAGATCGTCCCACCTGACAAACCTTTAGGTTGAGTGACTTTGGCTTGCAAGGAATTCAGAATCCATAGTGAACCCATTCTCGCCTCCTCTTTGGCCTTCTCCTCTTCACTCTACTTGGTCATGGCGCTGAGTGTCTTCTTCTGTGGGCAATCACGCGTCAAGTGCGGACCGTCGAACAAGTAGCAAGGCCCAACCTTGTTGTCCTTGTTGCTTTTCTTCTCATGTTTGTCATACTTCTTCTCCTTGTGGAACGACGCGCTAGAACCACCACTGCCACTAGGCTTGTCTATGTCCTTTGGTTTGTTGTTGTCTTCCCCATATTTTCCGCCACTGGACTTCTTCCACTTGCCTTTAGAGTCGCCTTGGTCAGTCTTCTTCAACTTTACTAAAGACTCGGCCGCCGCAATTGCTGTTGACAAGGCCTGGACATGCTGCCCTTACAGCTCCACTCTAGCCCATGTCTCGAGGCCACTTAAGAAATACATCAATTTGTCCTCCTCCGTCATCTCGGGCACCTCAAACAACAGGTTGACAAATGTGTTGACATAGTCCTTCACATTGCCAGTATGCTTTAGCCACCTCAGCTTCTCTTTAGCTTCAAACTTCGCATTCTCGGGGAAGAAATGCAGCCTCAAGTCAGCTTTGAAATCTGCCCAACTTTCAAGTGAGAACGTATCTGCTTCTATCTCCATACATCTTCGACGCCACCACATGAGAGCATTGTCGGTAAGGAACAACGAAGCCGTAGAGATCTTAAACTCATCATCATCCATCCTCAAGTTCTTGAAGTACCTCTCCATGTCTCATAGAAAGGTGTCAAGCTCCTTTGCTTCCCATTTCCCATTATAGGATTTGGGTTAGAAAGCCTCCACCACCCTCGGAAGCTTTGGCTTACTAAACCTGTTGAGCACCCCCTTTCGACATAAGGTCCAATCGCCTTTGACCTCTCTCATCTCCTTGCGCAGTTGTGTGATCTCTCTGCTGCAAACTGCTCCAATTAAGTCTTGAGCTCCCCACGAAGGTCCTCCATCACCGAGTTAAGTGCTATCTGAAGTTGCCCCTTGAGGTCATCCTCCAAACCTTCTACGGCCTCCTTCGACGGAACGTCCTCATCGAGTCTCTTGTCAAACTCGACCACGGCGTGCTCCAACCTGACAACACTAGACTCCAGTGATGAGAGCATGTCCTTCGAGGCACCCTTCCACCCTTCTTGGATTGCCTTTCTATGTTCGCGCTCTCTCTAGCCATCTTGTCTCTTCTTGCAGATCGGAGTGACCTGCTCTGATACCAGCTGTCACAGGATGACTCTCGAAGCCTCCTGCCCTTGCTGCCTAAGACTCGTTCTTTGCCTTCGAACAAGCTAAGTCAGCCTTCCTTCTTCTCGATCGGATCGAACAACACAAGAGCACAAGAACTAGCAAAGAACAAGTAAGAACACTCAGAGAGATTTGAGAGAAAGATTGTTGTATTCCTCACTAGAGAACTTTACAATTGAGAGATGGTTTGGTCAAATGAGGCCTCCCCCTTATATACAAGTCTAGCTCCTAAATGGATGGCTAGGATTAAACCAATCTAACGGTCTACAATGATACAAGAGAAGGATCTAGAATATACAATGAACCTAGACACCCAGGAATTCTCTAGAATGTGTCCTCTCCACTTCTATGGGTTTTGGGCTAAGCCATCAAGCTGGGCCAAGTGGGATTGGGCCTCCTCAATGCTCCAAGATTAGCCTCAAAAAGTGCGAACTGTGTCACTTGGCCCCAGCTAAGCTTCCTTCCTCGGCTTCAGCCGAGCCACTTACCTCAGTTTCAGCCAGTCGCCTCCTCTCCCCCTGTTTAGCATGAGTTCAAATGTAGATCAACAACCCACCAGTGCACCTACATGCGTATCCTTCAACTGTTTATCTCCAGTCATGCGCCTTTATCTCCAGTCATGCTCACCCAATCCACTAATTCCATCACCACTCAGCTTCGCGATGTAATTTCTAAGCCCAAGACGCACTGATGGAACTGTGCAGTACCCACTTCGTCATGCCTTATTAACCACTATTAATTCACATGAACCTACATGTTTTTCTCAGGATGTCAAGGATCCTCAGTGGCATTATGCTATGGTTGAAGAGATCAATGCCCTACTCTGTAATCAGACATTATTCCTCCCCACCTTGGTTAGAACACTGTGGGTTGCAAGTGGGTAGTTCTCAACAAACGAAATTCTGACAGTTCCATTGAACGCTACAAAGCCCGTCTCGTAGCTAAAGGTTTCCATCAACGCCCTGGTATTGATTACACCGAGACCTTCAGCCCCATTGTCAAACCAGCTACTATTATGGCTTATTGAATAATACTTGCATTCCCCTCTTGGAGGGATGAGCTCATTCCCTACTTGCAAATAATGTATTGTCATTATAGAAATTTCATAATCGAAACTATTCAATTTCTTAATTTCATTTGATGATCATCCTTTCAAAAAATCATCCAAATCGAAGATCATTTAGTCATTCAAATGTATCAAATAAATCAACGGTGTAGGTATCAAGTAACATGTTAAAGATGAACTGTCCATGTATCTATACATTTGGATGACTAAACAAACACCATTTCAAATGAATTTCAAATGAAGATTAAGAAATTGAACGGTTCCGATTATGAAATTTCTACTGTGACGATACGTTATTTGCAAGTGGGGAAATGACATCATCCCCCCAAGAGGGGAATGCAAGTATTACTCATACTTATATACACAATAGAAAAACAAGTAACTCAATCCCCACAAGGCTAGTTCACTTTAACATTCCCCCTTAAGTTGGTGTACGTATATCACCAATCCTCAACTTGTTGCAAAATTGGTCTTCTAACATACAAATGAATAATTAATCCATCATCCAACTTTTCCTTTATAAATGTCGGTCTGCTTCAACATTTTTAGTATGATCATATTGGATTGGATTGTGGGCAATATCAATCATACCCTTATTTTTACAATACAGCTGCATGTGTTTTCTAAGTCTAAAACCCAATTTTGACATAACATTCTAAATCCACAATAATTCACAAATACCATGCAACATACCTAGATATTCAACCTGAGTATTAGATTTTGCCACCATATTTTATTTCTTGCTTTGCCAAGTAATTAGATTGCCACGCAATATATGCGAAGCAACTTACACTTGTACAATTTTGGTCATTGATGACACTAGGCAGACGACGGTTGCTTGTGAAGCCGTTGTTTCGATTTCCCAAAAGACATATTTAACCTAAAACTGTCGTTCAATGAGGTGCAAACGGGGTGGGAGATAGATTTTCTAAGGACTTCATTATAATTTTGGTTCTCCAGACGACAATTTTATATGCAATGTCGTATGCTGAAATGCGGCAAATGCCAAATGTTGAAAAACACGAAGGGGCTCCCCAACGAGTAAAGCCTCTCCTCTCTCTCATTCTATCAGATGCAACTAAAAATCTCACCCTCTCGATTCTATTCTTAAAGATCCCCAAACTACCCAGTGCTAATTTTCCCCAAAATCTCTCCCTTGCGCTTTCTGCTTTGCGATCTCCCTCCCGTAGCAAACCCTAGCGTTCCCAAATTCTACTTCGTATTCGCGATTCTGAAGTTTATGCCAACTACCATGAGGCAAAATTTCTCCCAAATTCTACTCTAACTCTGTTCGTTGAGAGCTGTCTCATGCACTCCCACTCTATTTTAATTTTTGTGTTGTATTCAGTTTTTCTGTCAAGCCTTACTCGAACCCCAATTTTTTTTTGTTTTTGATTTTGTGGAATTAAGATGAAATTAAGTTAATTCCATCTAATTTCAGGGACTTCAGTGACAAATAGGAGAAAAATATGCTATATATTGAATAATTGTACTATATATATGTATATATATTTTGAACTGTTGCTTTAATGATTTGAAGAAGGCAATTTTCAATTTAAGGTGTCTAATAATTTGAAAGGCTAGCATTAAGATATTTCGGTAGAAATTTCTAAGCTCCCATAGAACTTGCAGCTTAATAATTTATTTTTAGTTAAGTTTTCCCTGTCAGTTTCCTCTGTTTAGCAATTTGGATGATACAATTTGGCATTGGACATCTATATCCGAAACCATTGTCAAATTAGCATCAACAAGTGATGATTTTGTGTTGCGTTTTTCGCTGTTTCAGTTTAAATTCGGACGAACCCAGTTGCCTTTGGAATGAAAAACTTATGGTTTTTATATAGGTTTTTGTCTGAAGTTGATATAATTGGCTTAGGAGATTTTGATCGATTTTTCTTCGAGTCAGAGGGCATAGTTTGAAATATCGCCCGACATCGTGCAATATCGCGCGTTTTGTCGTGTAACGGAACCAATTTCGCGACATTGCGTAAAATTTTCACGGAAGTTTCAAAAAACGTACGTGATTTATGTGAAATTACACGATGAAAATGCTATTTGTAACTTTAAAAAAAAAAAAAATTTAGCCCAAAAGGACAAATCCCTAGTTTTGGTTCGATTGTTCGAACTTTGAATACCCCTTCTCCAGATTCTCCAGATTCTCCACAGAAGACCTTCCTTCCACAGACGACCTTCCTCCCCTGGTGCGCCTCCTTCCTCCACAGACGACCTTCCTTCCTCCACGACCAGCCTTCCTCCACGACCACGAGTCCACATCCAGCCTTCCTCCACGACCACGACCACGACCAGCCTTCCTCCCTCCCTCCACGAGTCCATGACCAACCTTCCTCCACACAATCGGCCTTCCTCAACGCCCAACCTTCCTCCATGATCGGCGTCTCTCCTCCCGTCCTCCGTGCCTCTGTCAGCCTCAGCCAAAGGTAATTTTGATTCTTGAACCAATTGATATGTTTCTGCTGCTTTTCTTGTCGTGGGTATATCCTTTATTTGTGATTAGTGTGTTGTAGATACTTGGGGTTTTGGTAGATCAATGAATTTTTGTATGAGAAATGTCTAAGCAATGCTAGACACAGATTGATATTCTTTATCATTACAAGTGTAAGGCTCATTGTCTGTGGTTGTAAAATAACATTGCCTTTTAGCCATCTGTGTTGGAGCCTTGGAGGAAAAGGATGATAGAAGTTGTAGTCATCAGTAAAAAGTAAAACTCCCATATGAGGTTCATGTGCCTTTGTCCTACCCTGTTAATTGATATTCAAATCCGAGTGGAAGTGTTCTGATTTTGGAACTAGTTCTTTGGTGTACTACTGGCCTTTTCTTTTACTATTCTTTACTGGTTTTAGAATTAAGTCGTCTCTCATGATTGCTCTATAGGGTCTTTTTGGCTACACCGTGTATATACCATCTGGAGGGGAAGGAAGGAAGTTCAGATTTTATAGACATGGGTAAAAACTCCCGTATGTAATCCTTATGTTCTCTTTGTAATGGGTTTATGAATATTTTGTAACTTTGTGAATGATCTTTAACATAAGATCGTCATTATGTTTGGCATATTTGGATTTTTATTCAAGTGTTTTGTGTTGTTGAACTTGAACAATATGTATTTTAATAGTTTATTATGCATTAATGTGAAATTATATGTGTTTTGGTGCAAGTATATATATATATATATATGTTTATTCAATGTTCATTACTATTTTTACGCTATGCAAGTCTCCAAATAACTACGCGAAACCGCTACATAGCGCGACATTGCATAGCTAAACTTCCCACGCAACGCCTTACGCGACGCGATTTCAAACATAATAGGAGAATTTACTTTAGTTTGGTGTTAGCATTTGGCATTTACTTTTGGTAGAAGTGGAATCCATTAGCATTCCCTTGATGTAGAAAATTCGATTTTGTACTCATCAATTTATATCTATGTGACTGCAACTATATAGTTCTTCGTGGACTAAGGGAGGGTTGAGAAGTTAAACCTTCAATTGCATCTGAAAGTTATAAATTAATTGTGGTCTAAATGGATACGAGTTCTGAAGCCATCTCATGACTCGAAACATATACCAGAAGTTTGAAAGATATGTGCGGGAGGTGGAGGAAATAATGCAGCAGGTATTGTTTTTTGTTTATGTACAAGCATCTAGTTCTAGTTTTCCTTACGCCACAAGTTTCTGCTCAGCATCTACTGAATTGTGTGGATATGCCCTTTTTTATTTTGTTGCTCAGCTACATCATCTCTACTCTTAGAATGGCATTTGGTCTAATTGATTTTGCTTTCGTCTTAGGTCCTTGTGCATTTGGTCTTTGGTGGATAGCATGAACATATTAAAATTTATTTACATATCTATAATCGAAGTCCAATAAATAAATGTTATCACACTAGTACAATAAATGTTGGATGCTAAGTAGCAACTTTATTCTCAAACAGTAGTTTCTTGACTTCCTGCTTACTAATTTGTATGATACATAAGATTAATTTTTGGATTCATTTGGACTTTATATGAAATTGGGTGTTCATTTGACTTCTTTGTTCATCATGTGGCATGTGTTTGCAGGGATTCAGACTGGGATTAGCCGTCCAAGGTTATAGCTTTCGATTTTGGTACACTCTCATAATGGCATTTCTGATATGTTTCCAGCCGAGTAAGATAGCAGTCCAAAAATTTCGAATTTTTCTGAGGTACTTTAATTGACATTTTCCTGATTTTCTACAACTTGTTTTAAATGTTCATATAAAAAGAGGCAAAGTATGAGAAACCAAAGTTGTGTACTTTGAATTTTGGAGGAAGGATGGCAAGTCTGTGAATTAAGAGTGTATGGTCTGGTGGTCTTCCTAATTTTGTTGCTTTCTTGCCTTAAGTGGGGGTTTATTGTTGTTTTGAAATTCTGCCATTATTAATGTTGTAGTTATTAATGTGCACTCTTGTTTTAATCGTTGTTATACTTAAGGACTGGAAAACTAATGCTAGCTTGCTTATCCTCATGAATATCTTGGCTTGGAGCAGTACCAAAGTGTAATTTTCATTATATGCATTCATCTAAGTTGCAGTACTTCCCAATAACTTTTTCTGTTTATCTTTGTTTAAATTTGTGTTCCATATTCCTTTCTGACTTCTCTTGAATAGGTTTTATGTTCGTGGTATCGGCTTCTGCACTCTCTCGAAAATGCACCATTTTTATCGTTTGTATTTTTCATTGTATTATTTCAGTTTGCCATGTTCTGATTGGTAATATAATTTGCACAGTATGTTTTCTTAAAATGCCTTGGATTTGTGGATGCAGTCCTTATGAACATAAGCATGGATGAGAATGTGGAGAAAGTGAGTGATTTTAACTTTAATATTCCAGGTACGGTGATTAATGATTTTCTTGTAATTTTTGTTTAATTTCTGATTAAAGAGATTACACTTATTACATTTTGCACTTTTGTTTGCTAGAAGAATAGAGTTGCAAAGGAAACAACCAGTGATGAGTAGAAGCGCAATGAGACTTGTTGTTTTGTACTTCTTTTATTGATCTAATACACATGCATTTCAATTTGTTGATGAAGTTTTGGGGATAGTTTAGAATCAACATTGTGGCTTTGATTAATGACAAATGATGTTGTTTGTTTTTATACAATGGTTTGTGGTTTATATGATGTCCAATAAAACTTAAGCTCCCGCTATCCTACTCTCCAAACAGGTAGCGGGTTTCGTCTTCTCCACGTAAGGGACTACGGAAAACCCTTTTTTTGTTGTTGTTAATATTATTAGGTGTTGGGACGGCGGTTTTCAAGATAAAAATAAGTATATGGTGATCTTACTCGCGACCACGACGGTAGACACTATAAACCGTTGTCTGGTAGTATAAGGAACTGATGTTTTCCTATTTAAATTGTTGTTTTGTAATATACTAGAAAGGACGGTTTTAAAACATAAAGCGTAGAGTCGAGGGCTACTAGAGACGAGGTAAAACTATCATTTCCTTTCTCAGTGATAGGACCGACGGTTTCAAGAAATACAAACTATCGTACGCAAGTCTACCGAACTGACAAGTTTAGTGACTAGGCGACGGTTTTAAACCATCATTTGCTTTACTATAAGAAGACACTCACTTATCGTGAAGTTTTTCATACTTGAGACAACGGTTTAAAACTGTTGTTATGAAACATGGATACCAAAAATTATTTTACGCTTGCGTAAAATTTATTCCTACATGATGTGTTAGATGACAATTACTATTACGTTTGTCTTATTCTCGATCTAAATCCATAAACTGTTAAAAGTGAAATAAAATAAAGAACTCGATCACCCAACTTAATCCCAAAATTCGATCTGATTAAAAATATTTTTTTTTTATAAAAATACATGTCATGTTACACAGACAAACAAAGGGTTGCTTATGATGGACAGCAATTTTAACCACAATGGCTAGGCTGCGATGTCACTTTAAATCATGGAGTCAACATACCACGCTCAAAATCTTCATGATATATAATTCCATTAACTTATTTGATTCTGGATTTAATTAGCACTAATTAAGTATATCATAATTACTGCACGTGACAAAAAAATGCAACAAAAGAGTTCTTAATTGTGCACGCACCTCTGATATCTGATGCTTATACCAGCTTTTGTAACAAATTAAACAACCCAAGAATTCATCACAAAAAACTCTCTCCATATAATAATTTACAATAATCTTCAACTCCTAACCCGTTCAATTTAATTACGTGCATTATGTACATGTATGCATGTAATGTAGAAACATGTACGGACAGGAAACCCTAGAGCTAGAATCAGACGACTTTGCTCTTCTTGAATCCATTCGCCAACATCTTTTGATGACTTGGAGCCTCAGCCAATGACTTTTAGCCAAAATAACGTTCCAGTCATGTTTCCACTTTTAACGGCTGAAGATTGGTGGGAGTCATTGTTAGTAGTCGCTGATCGACGCGCAGGCCGCCTTTGGAGGTTTGCATGGCGCTGTAAAAGAATGAAGCAGCGGTGGTGCGTGATGTTTACGCTCCTAGGGGTGAGAGGCATTATAGAGGTGAGGAGAAGGAGGCCGTGGGGGTCGCTGCGGAGATAAGAGATCCAGGCGAAGAATGGCGCCGAGACTGTGGCTTGGGACTTATGAGACGCCTGAGGACGTGGGGCTGGCTTATGACCGAGCTGCGCGGTTCAAAAGCAAAGCTGAATTTTCCTCACTTGATCAGCTTGAGTAGCCGTGGGCCAGTGAGTGACCCCTAAGCGGCGCTACTCACACGACCACTCCTCTCAGGTTGGCGTTGTTTCCCTCTTTTCGGCGAGTCGGGCCGAGAGAAGAATTTTGGTCCTTCTTATGATTTGGTGCGGGCGTGCCACCAGCAAGCCAGAATTGGCGGGTTGGAAATGAATTGAGATGTTGTGCTTGAGTCGACTTCTAACCAAGTGAGCGTGGCGACCAAGCAAGGAACCTTTTCTTGGTCTAGGTCAGATCACTACCCAGCCTTGGATTCAAAGTTTGGTTAGGCTTTGGATCTCTATTTTGGGTTTTAGGGTTTATATGATATAATAAATGAACGTAAAATATGCAAGATAATTAAAGTGTGAAAACTAAATGACGAGTAATTAAAGATAAGTGAAATAGACGAAGAACAAAAATTAAACTAATGAAAAGCGATTAAAACAAATAAATTTGATTAAAACTAGAATCAAAATAACAACTTAATTGAAAAGTACTTGAATCGAACGGCTAAAAATAAGCGAAAATGTGAGCTTTAGCCTTGAAGTCGGTTTTCCTTAACTAAAACCCACCATAATATATTTTCTAACAAAAACCCAATGACTAGGCTCCAAGCTCGGCAATTTTCTTAAGTAAGTTTGACTTTACAAAATTTTGTATTTTTAAATACCTAAAATACCACTAATAACTTCTTTCGGATTAATTATTAAAAACAAAATTTAATGTCATGGTTTCATTGCATATTAATAACAAAATGATATGGTATTAGAAGTTTTAAGTCTTTTTTATTTTTTCCTTTTTGAATTACTTAGTTGCTTTTCAAATTTATAAATTAGAATTTTCGGTATAGTTTTTCCATTTTCAAAATATGTGAGCATTAATAAAATGTTATTTTTCAAATTAATTTACCTATATGTTATATATAAATAAAAGGTAAATTATATTTTTGTAAACAATATAGGTAAATTATTTTTGTAAACAAATTAGGTAAAATTATTTTCGTAAACAATATAGGTAAATTATTTTTACCACACATATATAACAACAATAAAATGTGCCTAATGTAGCCTTAATAATATATGCAAAATAATTTACCTACAACATAAAGGATGTAATTTGGTTCAAAGATTTAATTTACCTATATTCTAATAGATATGGGTAAATTATTTTATGTGAATTAAAGTATCTACTTGAAGATAAAAAGAATGTCATTTGATTCAAGAAAGGATATGTCATATGTCCATTTGTTTAAAAAAAAACATAGGTAAATTATTTTTACAAAGATTAAAAGTGTAACCAACGATATATTTATATTTTTATAGGAAATGTATTTATACATTAATATATTTGTTATAAGGAGAATATATATGTATATTGTTTCCAATTGTAGCCTATAAAACTGAATTTTGAACAAGTGTTAACTAAAACAATTATAAAATTATAATGCACCTGAGTTGAATTTTAAACCACTTTGCCAAAAAAGGAAAGAAACTAGATGAAATTTAGGATTTCATCATTATTATAGTATTAAGTTTATTAACATGATTAGGATGTTGTATGAGGTTGTAAATAGTTTGCAATAATAGGTTATTTCTTTGTCTACATGTCAATGAATTGAATTTTGGGTTTTAATTGGATGTTTAAATATATGTGTGGGTTTTTGTCTAGAAAATAAAAATTGTAAGGGTCTATCTCAAGAGCAAAATAACTTACAATTAAAAGTGCTCGAATGAAGGATGAACGGAAGTGAATTGCTAGAACTTTAAAACCTATGCTAGAGAATGAAAAGTGCGAGTAATATAAAAAAGAATCTTTGTGTGTTTTGTTCGTCCCTTCTTCTTCTTGTATTGAAGGAATTTTATAGGGCAAACCACGACCCCCGTTCACTCCTCATACGCTGCCTCCAGAATTTCCTTATTGGGCCTCCTTGATTTATGGGATTGGAATCATACAATTTATTATTTGATTGTGATTCCATCACTGTTTCTGAGTCAAAAAAGGCTGACTTTGATCATGGATTTATCACGTGACCTTGATTCAACTTTCCATGCATTAAACTTGGACATTTAAGCCTTGGTCCATTTTGGGTAGGAAATCTGTTGTGTGCTACCAAATTTGGTTTGGAGATTATCACCTTTGAATTAATGTGAAGGAATAATTTGTCTAGCTAGAACAATTCAAGAACATTTGAATACTCATGCAAACTAAAAACAATTAAAGTAGGCATGCATTCAAAAACAATTCATAAAACCCATGACTTTCAAAGCCTAGAATATGGTGAACCAAATGACTCTTTAACAAAATTAAAGAGAGGGGAGATTTGAGATTCATTACCCATGAAGCTCATTCTTGTTTCTGCACAAAGAGATTCACCCATGTGGAGGGCCTTCCAAGTCACCTCCTTGCTCCATGTAATCTCCTTGTGATTTTGGGAGGACGGTTCTCCTTGAACACCAAAAATTTAGTGTCTCTAAGTCTCTTCACCAAGGATGTGGTGTAGAGAGAAATGGATGACAGGTGCGAGATTGCTAGCCCTTTTGCACTCTAAAGTGGTCGGCCTCCCTTGAAGAAATTGAGGAAGAATCTCAACTCAATTTCACAAGAAAAAACCCCTTGAGTGAATATGGCCATAAAGTTCCTTTGTACTCATCTACAAGTGAGTGGCAAACTTGTAAATAAGCCAAGTTTGCCTCCACTCCTCTAGGCCGGTTTTTGGCTTTTATTTTGGTTCATTCCATTTTAATAGTTTTAGTTGTCATACTATTTCAATAATGACCTTAATAAGACAAAAACCCTTTTTGGGCCCGTAACAAAACCAAGCACCAAAAGCCCAATACGAACCTTTTCGTATAATTAATTAACTAATTAATTAATCTTGACCATTCTCAATTAAACAATTTAATTGCTTATCCATTCCTTCATGTCTTCACATTCATCCTTATTCGGTGTATTACGTCCATTTAGGTTCAATTAGCGAGGCGGTGGGCGGTGTTACTCTTAACGATCGATTGTGAATTTGACCACATTTCAATTCTCCTTTGTTGAAAATTAGTGTTTGCTTGCTAATCCTCACAGGCTTCCACAAGCCATGAGTGACACCTAGTATGTCATGGCTACCCAAGCTAAGTAGAAGTGGTGGAGAACCTATCCGATTACAATTACAATGCAATACGGTGCTTCTCTAATACAATACTCTAATCACATTGTTTGAGTGATAGTTATTTTCATGTCTCTTATCCAATGTGATTCTCTTCTATATGATTCAGATGAATATGATTTGAAACAAATTTCCTAAGTCATATTCTGTGCTTTGGCCAAGGCTTTCGAACCATATCTCGAGAGTATTCTCCTTCCTGCCATGGAAGGTTAGAGATCCCTTGTTGTGCACTCATATGCCTACCTTGACTAGATAGCTTGACCCCGACAATGCCGTGGACACTCGCAATGGAATGCCTTTGACATGATCAAAGATCAAGGATCCAATCATTAGACATCGATGGTGCCTCGGGTCAAAGGACTACTTTTGCATATTGCAACCTAGAAGTTTCTTACATGACATGTATGTACGAACTCCTGATGATCGTCGTTCGGTGTACTCAATTACCTTTTGAGCACCTATGTGTTTATCTTAGTGTCAACACTAAATGACTTGAGACTAGTCATGCTCAACGGTGAGTCAACATAACACATACTAACCTTAGCGGATTGTCAATGCCCAATTGGCAATCCTATAACTAAGGCGTTTTAGGAATAGACATAAGAGGGGGTCTCATTCTCTTAGATCAAATACATTCCTTGGATTCTCTTATTGTTTAAACACATGATACAATAAATAGTGATTAACAATAAGCTTTGCCCTTTATTAAACAAATAATAGTTTAATACAAAAAGTATTCCAGCTATTACATCAAATGAGTGGCTTTGTGGGCATACTTCAACATAATGTTGGGAGTTCCTTCCTTGCTAAAGCGAGCTCTATAATGAATATTGGGTCCTCATTATCAAGGTGGGTCACCATTTAAACAGCTCCCGAGCAGCAAAACCTGTCAATCTTTGCAGGTTGGTCTAGCAAGCTTGCCATGCCAAACTCATATTACGGGTTGGTCTCAAGAAAAAAATCTTATTAACAAACTTCTGGCCAGCGTTGGTCCCAAAGATGGACCAATGCGGTCAGAGATGGACAATGCGGTCTAGAGATGGACCAATGGTGAAGATGGATATCCGGTCGAGAGATGGACCAACTTTGGTTTGAGAGATGGACCAGCTTTGGTCAGAGAAATGGACCAATCTGGTCATGGAGATGGACCAACTTTGGTTGAAAATGGACCAATCTAGTCATGGAGATAGATTGCTTTGGTCGAAGATGGATATGTCGGTGAGAGATGGACCAACTTTGGTGAAGATGAGCCAACTTTGGTCATGGAGATGGACCAGCTTTGGTCGAGAGATGGAGCCAACTTTGGTCAAGAAATGGGCCAATAAGCGTTGGTTCCAAAAGATGGACCAACGACGTTGGTCCCAAAATGGACCAACAAGCATTGGTCAAAAAAGTGCATCTTGAACGAGACCACACGACTAGTAACTAGTACGTGTGGTCTCGGGGGTACTTGATCTGACGGAATTTGGAGGCGGCCTAAACATTGCCCCTTGTTTGCCCCGGCCTTGTAGAAAGGTGGGCGAATCGAACTATTTTATCAGCATGAGTTTAGATAGGCATTAGGAGGTTTAAGCCATTCTTATATATGACCAAAAACAAAATACCAAATTGGTCAATTAAAAGTGGTTTTATCAAACCTAAGACTAGAAATAAAAAGTTAAACCATTAGAAACAAAAGGCTAGAGCAAAAAATGAAGACGAGACCAATTTCCTTGAAGTAAGGCCATCCCATTTTTGTTGAAACTTAGGTTAGGCCATAAGCGAAATTTCGGAAAACCAAGTTCATTTGAGCAACATTATTAGCATGCAATTAACAATTAAAAGGCGGAATCATGCTTGTATGCACTCAAAAAACAAAACTTTACCAAGAAATTCAAAGCCTAGTAGATATGAAAATTTGAACCATGACTCAGATTCCAGGCTGCATTTGAGTTGAAATCTGCCTTTGATTCCTCTTTGCATAAGCAAAGGCTAATCACCCAAGGAGAGGGCCTTCATTCCTTGCTTCTTAGCTCCATGGAATTCTTGGAAATGGATGGATGAAGAGAGGATTCTCCAAGTTCCCAAAGTTGAGAACGTCTAATTTTTCCACACCAAGGAGGCCTTGAGTGAGGAGATGGTGACCTAGAGGAAGTGAGATTGCTAGCTGTTTTCCTCTAGGGTAGCCGGCTTAGAGAGAAAGAGAGCTTTGATTCTCATCTTTTCTCCAAAAGAAAGCCCTTATGTTGAAATGTTATAAAGTTACCTTTATAGCACCTCACAATGTAATTAGCAAACTTGCAATTTAAGCAAGTTCACTACACATTCTCTAAATGGCGGCCATATGGGTTCATTGGGCTGTTTGGGCCCTTATGTTTCATTAGTCATTAAGTTGTCATACAACTTAAGGAGTCAATGGAGCTTGACGTTCAAAGCCCATTGGGCCTTGAGCCCAATACTAACCCGAGGTCTGCGAACTTATTCGTTTTGATTAATTAACATATTAATTAATCCTTGCCATAAATAATTAAACCATTTAATTATCCTTAGTCATCTCCATTATTTCATCAATCTCTACCTTACCACATTCTTGATCCATTAGGTTCTTTTTAGCGAGGCGAGTGGAGGATTAGAACTCTTTCAAATCAATTGTGGTGAAACATACCTCAATTCTCCCTTTGTGATTATACACCTTTAGGGCTTCCACAAACCATAGTGACACCTAGCGGTATGTCATGGCTACCCAAATGTCGAAGGGTGGAGAACCTATTCAATTTAGGATTGCAATGCAATGCGGTCTTTCTCTAATACAATACTCTCGACCACATTGTTTGGTTTGATAGTTTATTCATGTCTACTATCCAATGTATTCAGCTACTTATATGATTTACATTGAATATGATTTGGAACAGACTTCCTAAATCTCATTCATACTACGACGGAAGATTCTAATCATATATACGGTATTCTCCCTCAAACGGTTTGAAGGTTAGAGATCCCTTGTTGCATTCACTTGCCTCCATGGCTAAGTGGCTTAACCCATTCATCTCTTTGTGGACACACTACGTGGGGTGACTTTGACATAGTCAAAGATCAAGGACCCTAACCACAAGAACTAGCTATGATGCCTCCAAGTCAAAGGACTACTTTGCATTATCCAACCATGAGTTCTCATGTGACATGAGTATGAGAACTCGTTGATCGTGTTCAATGGACTCATTCTGTCTGTGAGCACCTACATGTATCTTGGTGTCGATTACACCAATGACTCGAAGACTAGTCACTCACACGAGGAGAAGATATAACACGTCTTTGATCTTAGCAGTTGTCAATGCCCAGGTGGCAATCTATGATCGAGCGTTTAGGATATGTCTCATGAATGAGAATGGTCTCATGAACCTAACTTGTTTAGATTACATTCTACTAAGCACATATTCCTTGGACTTATTGTTTAACATATAACATTTATATGAGACTACTTCCTTAATAACGTTTATCATTATATTAAACTAAATTAGTTTAATAGTTATGAAATGTCAAGTAAGTATCATCATATGATTGGTTTTAGGGCACATTTCCAACATAAACATGCCAAACCATTTTTGTTTTAAACGCAAAAGTCGGGCCATTCTCGAGAAATGCAAGGCGAGTCATTCTTGTAGAACTACAGGTGGGCAGACCGGGCTATGCGGTGGAACCATTCAAATCCACATGCTTCTAGGCTGTTGGCCTTACAAGCAATTATATATATATATATATATATATATATCTTTAAAGTAAGATTATTGGTTATGGAAACTGTGCTCATCTTCTCTTTCTTTAGCTTTCAGACCAAAGGCGGGAGAATGTTCAAAGTTGCCCCCGTATCCACACTTTGCTAATTGGAATCCTATCAAAGTGGCGCACATATACAATGGCTGAGATGAGTGACATCACTTTGTTTTGCATGTCGAAGCAAATCCTTTCGGGTTGTTTTAGTTCGGGGCTGGAGCGATTCCACTTCAAACTTAAGAGGCCCAGCTCATCTTGGCCACTACTCGGACCATATTTGGTTCTTCAATTTGGAACTTAGATAACTTTTGAGAAAAACATCACCTTCCATGCTATTGGCTTTCCTTGGTTGGGCTTTAAAAACGACGCACGTACATAAAGAGACTACATTTATACTCTCATCATCAATAGGACCCGAATTGGATCTTTCTAGCCGTCCTTTACATCTTCTATGTCTTCTCCACTTAAAATCCTAGGTAACCTTGGGTTGGTCTTCTTCACCCTCCTCCAATTAGCTCTTCATTTGAAAAGTCACCATTTATTATTCTTCCTAAACCATAATCCTCATCACTATATATATCTTCATCTTCCCTAAGTTCTCATCTTTATTCTCTTCAATGTTGGTCATGGAACTCGGCCTTCTTTTCAACACGGTTTGGTCATTGACAATGACTGGTTTTCTCCAACCTCATCTTGGCTCTGCTTCACAACCATGACTTGGACCACTACCTAGTTCTCTTTTTTGACCATGATTTGGACTTCTTCCTGGTCAATGATAGGAGCATATTTATCTGCGACTTATTTAGCTGTTTTCTTGCATTTACGTGGTTAGTTATTGTTTTATTATAGTGATTTAAGCTATTTTCGTGTGTTTGTAGGTTTCAAATGGCAAGTGAAGCAAGAAATGTATTTTGGTGCATTTTAGAGCAAATGAAGCTTAAATGGAGTGCATGTATATGGAGCCCGGGGAATGGGCCAATTGGGAGCTTAAGTGAGCTGAGATCTCTTGAAGATGAAGAAATAAGTTTAAGACAAAGAAGATAAAAGGGGAAGAGCGAAAGCATGGAACATTATACGGAAGGTATCCTTATCTTATCCTTATCTTATCTTATCTTTGTCTTATACCATCGGTTTCTATCTAATTTTAAATTTCAAGGAGATTCAATTTCATATGAAAACATTTGATAATATGTTTGTTGAGGACTTCAATTTATCCTAAAAGAGTGGAGATAGAAGTTTGGAAGACAAGTACATTACAAAACCAGAATCCGGTGAAAATTGGACATTGCTGCGCATAGCATTAACTTCGACAGAGCACCCAGATTTCGTTAGAAAGAATTAAGTGTCGTGCCCATATATGGCTGGAAATCTCTGAATGTCTAGTTTCCATAGGATTTTACAGATTGTCATTCACAATCGATTGCAGATTTATAGCTCTTTGGTGACTGAAGAGAAGGTCAGGGGAAACCAGGAAAAAGTCCTACTCGGATTGGGTTACATGGAAGATAATGTGGCGCCCAGCTGTTTGTGCGTGTCTTTGGACTTAATTCAGATTAGTTCTTGAGGTTCTCATGAGTCAGAACTCTCTAGAAAACCATTGCTTGAGAGTTATTTGAGGATGAAATAAATGAGAATAGCACATAGAAGACTAGCGGGGGCTTCTGGCGGGGAAATTAGAATCACGAAGATTGTGCATGGCTTTGGAGGGTTTTAGGTGTATTCTATATTTTGTTTCAATGTTTTCAGTTGTAATTATGAGTAACTAAGTTTCTTTTTAGCTAGATGCGGAATTCAAAGCCATGAACATATATGTGATATGAATTGATTACATCCGGTTATTATTTCATAAATACGTGAATGCAATTTGCTTAGCGAGTTATCAAAACTTATTCTTGTATGTTGATTGAGGATGCATACTTAGTTTACATGCATGAATTTGATGCTAGAATATAAGGGACTTTCACCTAATAGTTAGAAACTTATATTCACAAGTAGTGGAGGTTCTTTGGTCATGATCGCGTTAAGTGAATTCTGGCGGAGTGTCATGCTATCATAGTCACAAATGCTTGTCAACGCTTATGGTTTCATAGAACTTAATGATCTTTGAGATGTATCTCTGTTATGCTATCATATAGGGAACTTGATAAGAATAATTTGGTTGTGGCGCTACGTCCAATTCAATGAGTCTAGGAAAATGCGAAGGTTAATTTAAGCGTGCTAATTAACTTGGGGTGTTGAGATTCATGGTTTGTGAAGAATAAGCGGAGATTGATTTATGTTGCATATGTGTCATGTGTGGAGAAGGACCTTTTAGCCATTCATCCATTCAATCTTTCAAATTCGTTTTCTATAAAGTTTTGTTTTCTAAGTTTTTGTTTTAAGTTTTAATTTAGTCAAAACAAATCCACTTTTCTTAGTCTTGTTTATTGAGTCAAAATCTGTTTTCTTTTAGTCTTTTGAGTCTTTTAAGTTTTATTTTCGTCAAAACCAAGTGTTAGGTCTAGAGTTGAGTCTTTTTGATTGTTTCTTCTTTGTTTTTAGTGTCTTAAGTTAGTTTTGAGTCTCACGGAGTCTAGTTTAGTGTTTTGAATCTTATTTTAGTTGATTAGCATCCCTAGTTAATCCCAGGTCAGGCAGTCCCTACTTGCATCTTTACTACAATTGTCAACAATAGGGTTTAATTTGTGTGTCAAGTTAATTTTCACATCAACCAACATACGGTCCTCTTTTTCGTCTCTGAGTTTGGTTTGATACCATAATTTGGTGAACCTGTTTAGTGTTGAAAAGAGTTCCCCAGACCTCACATTCTCTGTCCTCAAGCTCTTGAGATGCGAGACTCCAAACTCAACAATTGGCTCTTTTGGAGCGAAAATTATAACTCTACCGGCCACCCATTTTCTTTGTATTTTAGCGTTCTCCGTTGTTGCAGCTTCTAAGTTGGCCACAAACTCCGTAAGGGCCAACTTAAGTTCTTCGGCTTTCAATTGCTCCCTTATAGTGGCGTAACCCTTTTCAATTGAGCCTGAGAATCGATGCCCATATGTCTTCGTGCCTACATCTTGCATACTACCTTTGGGCCTTTTGGATCGAAACTTTGGTCATTAGCTTTAGTGAAATTCCATTCCCCACAACTCCCCGAACCATTGGCCCTCTTTAATATTTGGGACCCTAAAGGTGGAAGTGTTTTCATTAGGTTAGGGCCTTAACACATAGGCCACTTCTATACTCTTGTCTTCTCCAACCCAAGACAGTAGCTTTTCTCATTCCTCGACCAACTTTGGTATGAGTTTTCCAAGTAATCCTCGTACTTTAGTTATGGTGGGTAGTTCTTCGAGTTAGATGCAAGGAAGGCTCATTTTCTCACGATACTCCATGAAGGTCGCTTGTTTGGTCGAAGATCTATCTGCCCTTTGGGCTATCTTTGGTCGTAGTACTCGGTTGGGATAACAAAGTTGCTATTGTCTTTAGAAAAACTCTTAGGTCGCCCCACTTGGATCTTTTCCTTCTTCGGTTTCTCGGGCAACTGCTTTCCCATTCGCCTCTACTTTGGAGTCCACCTTCAACTTTCACCTTGGCCACCTCGAGTATGACCTCACAATGGCATCGGCTACATAAAACAATGGCCTTAGAACTCCTTCCTACGTGGGCTTGGGAAGCTGGCCTTTAGTGAAATCTTGGACTTTAGAATCCACCTTTCTCTTCTATTTATTATTATTATTGTTTTGCTCAATGGCTTTCCTTGCTCTTTCTTCATCGAGTACATCTTGCAGAACCTCCAAGTCCACTGCAGGTCGGGGTCGATCGGCCTTGGAAAGTTGGCATTCACTATATTGGCCTAAGCCAAGAGGCAACAGCATTGTCAACACCCATAAATGGCTTATTTGAGAACTTGGGAATTTTTAGGTGGGTGAGGATCCTACAAATCGTTTGAAAATAACACATTGTAGGTCCATGTTTCCATGTGTTATACCATTTACAATAAGACTTATTTTTTAAGTTCATTAGCGGAGCACATCATGACCATTAGGCAATCGATTATTTTCTTTTAACAATTGGTCAAAAATTTGTTCGGCTTTTGATATGTGTCAAGGTGTACGTCTTGGTCCAATCCCCTTTTGGACCTTTGCCATTAAACTTAGTGACACGGGTAGTTGTGAGTTGTTAGTCTTTGGAGGGTTTGGTCAAGGCTTGACACACATAAGGACCATTTACTCACGGCATGATCCTTATCATACTCCATGTATAGTTCTTCATCCTGCGTCCATTTCTCACGGTTCTGCTTCAATGTCCCTTTGCATGGACAGGTTGTGGTTGGGGCGTTGAAGTCTTGGTTCTCTATAGAAAGTTGGCCAGAGAAGTCGGCGATTCTTTTGTTGCTCTTCCTTTAAGTAGGGCTTCATATCGGTCCACCCGAAAGAAGAGATCGTGAGTGTCCACCCAAGTCCATCCTTTGAAACGTTTTCTTAAGTCAGGAGAGCCCTCATAGGCCATTTTACGAACTCATGCTCGGGCATGTTCACTTTGCACTGTCAGAGCCACACTTGAATGCGGTCGAAAATTCTTGAGGCAGTTCTGCATGGGACTAGCTAAGCCGGAGTCGGCCATAGAGACCTCTCGCTCGGTCGATAAAATTGCTCATGGAAGAATCGCTCCATGGTTGCCAATTCGGGACGAGAATTTTGAGGCAAATTCAAATACCCAAGTAAAAGCTACATCCATTAACGTGCTTGGAAATAATCTCAATTTCGGACCATCCGATGTGCAATCTACGTACATTTATCAAGTAAATATTTAATGTGTTCCCTTAGTCGATTGATTTCCAAGCCAAAAGAAAAAGACATGAAATGGGATGCTTGAACCCTCTTGGGAATTCCTCTTGGTCAAAATGCTCTAGGTATGGCCTATTATGTAGGCTGGTTGTTCTCTGGGCCATGTCGGTACCATTTCTCGGATTAATTGCTCGATCGCCCCTTTATCAAATACTTGGATTATTCAATGGTTGACCTAACCCATTGTTATTGTTCTTTATTCAACCTATGATTGTTCCCCCAGATTAAAGACTGACAAGATTGGTTTATGTGAGGGCCACCAAGTTGCCCCCATTTCCTTGTTAGCTTGGGGTCTATTGATTAGGTAGTTGAAGACCACACAGAAATGGGTCCACACCACTTGGAAGGCATTGTTGGTTGGGTCTTTGATGATTCCCACCCGGTGGATTGTGGCATGGGGTTGGTTTTGGTGGAGTTCGCTCTACCATTCACTTGGTTGCCCATGAGTATCTATCTCAATCTAAGGCCATTGATGGCTTTGTTCGGTTGGGTTCTATTAAGACCAAATTGTTGGCCTAACATAGTCACCACATGAGCTCGGATCGATCCAATCATCTTGTCAATTTGAGTTCGAATGTCCTAGCGTTGAGTAGATTACTTGGGCCAACCTCTTAATGGCCGTAAAAACCTAAATTTTATAGAGACCAAAGGGGTGGCCACCTATGCTTTACTCCAAGCTTGCATAGAGCTCTTTCTGTTTTCAAGATTAATTTTGTCATTCGTGTGGCGATAGACGATGTACTAGGATGACTATTGCTGACGTGTGTCTTTTGGCCTTTATATGAAGCATATTTTTACTCTTAAGCCTACTTGATTGGCTAATTAGCTTTTTGGCTCGGGTTCAATAAACTTGACCATTTTTCAAGTGTGGTTTGATTATGTTGGCTTTGTCTACCACTGATATGTATTATGGTTGTGAGTAGGGCCAAATCTTGGCACTTCATCTCTTGGATCACTTGATGGTTCACAACCTCGTCTTTTTCACCTAAGATGGTTTCCTCCAATTTGAGTCAAGTCTAAGCCCCTAGTCTCGATCTCATGGCTTTTAGCCTCTTGGGTGGATTCATTTTCCTTAACCAATGTGAGGTTTTCAATAGGTAGATTGACTTGATTATTTGATTTTAAAGTGACTCGTCCTAATTTCCTCACCCAATAATTCATGGCCTCCTAAGTTCTCCTCTTGTTGAAAGATGGAGTGGGAAGTTTGGACTTGTGTTGGAACTTTATTCGAGTTAGAGTTGAGATCTTGCCTCTAGTCGGGCGTTCCAACATCTCACGCAAAGTACGAGTAAAAACCGGCATTCATCTTTAAACTTTTTAAGAGCAACATCCATTTGTGCAATAATTGTTTCTATTTCTTGTACAGCTTTCGTGCCTCCTTAGTTGCTCCAATACTTTTCTAAAATTTAGTTTGAGACCCCTTTGTTGGACTCATCCACATCAAAATTGTATTAGGTGACACGACCATTAAAATGACATATGGCCAAAACCATAACTAAGATCATTATACATATTAGATGGAGTTGTATTGACCAGAAGGATAAGTGGATTGCCCTTAGGCCATCACTGATTTTCTTGGCCATATGAACCATATTGGTCATTAGATTAAAATCGTAACTCCCAGGATCATTATTTATTAGATGAGTTATATTGTCATAAGAATAAGTGGAATGCCCCCGGGGAATTTGGCTTTGTTTTGGTCATGGGACCCATATTGGTCGTTGCAACCAAATTGACTATTGTAAATCATATTGGTCGATAGATTGACCATAAAAACAATATACAGGGTGAGAGCCATTGGTCCATGGTAGTGAGGAATAAGACCATTCCTTTTGGTCACTCATTTAGTGATCCGACAAACAAAGCCTAGTGTGTCCCACCGAGTACCGTTACTTAAAAATGTTCCCTCTTTTCGAGTGATTCGGGCCGAAGAGGATTCTTTGGTCCCTTCTTATGATACGGGTGCGGGGCGTGCCCACCAACCAAGCCAAAATTGGCGGGGTTGGAAATGAATTGAGATGTTGCGCTCAGTGGAGCTTCTAACCAAGTGAGCTGACTGACCAAGCAAGGAACCTTTTCTTGAATTAAGTCCGATCTACCTTGGATTCAAAGTGGTTGGCTTTGGATCTCTATTTTGGAGTTTTAGGGTTTATATGATATAATAGCTGACGTAAATATGCACGATAATTAAAGTGTGAAAGTAAATGGCGAGTAATTAAAGATAGGTGAAATAAGAACGAAGAACAAAATTAAACTAATGAAAAGCGATTAAAACAAATAAATTTGATTAAAACTAGAATCAAAATAACAACTTAATTAGAAAAGTACTTGAATTAAAATGATGAAAATGAGTGGCTTTGTGGGCATACTTCCAACATAATGTTGGGGAGTTCTTCCTTGCTAAAGCGAGCTCAAACTATAATGAATATTGGGTCTCGTTATCCAAAGTGCGTCCTCAAACCACTAAATAATCGAGCAACAAAAACTATATCAATCTGATTGGTCTAGCAAGCTTGCCATGCCAAACTCATATTACGGGTTGGTCTCAAGAGGAAAAAATCTTATTAGCTCGAAACACCCGATAAAAGCGTTGGTCCAAAGAGATGGATGTCCCGGTCAAGAGATGGACAAGCTCGGTCTAGAGATGGACCAGTACGGTGAGAGATGGACCAATCTAGTCGAGTGATGGACCAACTTTGGTCAAGAGATGGACCAACTTTGGTCGGAAATGGACCAATGTTTGGTCATGGAGATGGACCAACTTTGGTTGAAATGGACCAATCTAGTCATGGAGATGGACCAACTTTGGTCGAGAGATGGACCAGCTTTGGTTGAGAGATGGACCAATCTGGTCGAGATGGACCAACTTTGAGTCGAGAGATGGACCAACTTTGGTCGAGAAATGGACAATAAGCGTTGGTCTAAAAAGATTGACCAACAAGCATTGGTCCAAAAGTTCATGCGAACCGAGATCCTGACTAGTAGCCGTTGTATTGGTCTCGAGTACTTGATCGACGAGGAATTTGGAGCGGCCCAAACGGGCGTCAACATGGATGATTATAAATCTTCGATGCCAAGCAAAAACAGGTTGGGATTGAATACTTGGCCGCTTGAGATAGAGCATAATGGGAGTTTAATTTACCACAATTAATGTAATTATATTAATACGAGTTACGAAATGCTTGTCTTAAATAGTAGGCGAAGTGGCTAAAAAGAAATAGCTCACTCGTGATGAAATATCAAGACTACCCAGGTACTCCTAAGATCGACAAGAAAAAAAATATGAAGGTATGATTTTATTTTTCTTGTTTATAGCAAAATGAAATTCAATGGTGCAATCGTAGTCAGCGACCAGCTCAAACTCTCTCCTTTGTTCTAAGTTAAGAACTTATAGGGCAAGAAGATATTCAAGGCCTTTGTTAGGTTTGGAAAAGTTACGACATGCCTCCACGGGAGATAGTGTCGTCAGATTTCTAGAGTAAAGACAACAAATGTCAACTCTAGGTCGTGGTTAGAGTAATTCATCTTATGCATTTCCAGCACATCGGCCGCGCCAATCACCCATCCATGTTGCAAAGACATGCAACCTCGATCCTACGGTGAAGGCTACGCCAGACTTCAATTTACCACGAGTCATTGGGGATGACAAGACGAGTGCATAGGTAGACGATACTTCGGCTATTGGAAGCCGCTCGCACTCATCCTCCTTTCAAATTTGATTCTTTTCATGGTCAACCTTGTGAGAGGTAAAGTTAAAGTGCAAATTCCTTAACAAGCGGCGATAATAGTACGCAAGACCAAGAAACTACGCAACTCGTAACGAGTCTGCGGTGCTCCCGGTTCTTAACACCAACTATTTTATGAGAATCGACAAAAATGTCTTCGGATGAGATCACGTATCCAGAAAGACACATGATTCAACTTTGAATTGGCATTTGCCAAAATTTAGCGTAAAATTGATTTACTCCCTTGACTTCTTCAAAATCCACGTGCGGTGTTTGAGTACGCTCGACCTTATTCTAAAAATACACCGGGAATGTCGTTGCGAAAATTATTAGAAACTTGTCGTGGTATAGGTGGAATACCCGAATCAGCAGCCATGAAAGCGGGTGGGGCATTCGTCAACTCGAATGGAATCACAAAAACTCATAATGACCATAACGAGTCACGAACGCGGTTGATCTTCGAACACGACAATGTTTGGCACAAAGGTCATCACGCTCACTTAGGATGTTGACACATTGATGTTAAAATCGTAGTTGATCTTTGTAGTCGATCACGAGTCAATGGCGGACATACATCATTACGCCCGAAATGAGTAGCGAAGATAACACACAAGCTCTAGTGGAAAGATGATGATTGTTGACAATAAGTCATGAAGTAGCTTGATCGACTCGAAGAACGTATAGAATATCTTCCCCAAACGTTCAAAAAGCTTGAGTCACGATAAAAAGCAACGGTTGTAGGGACTCCATTGGTGAATAACTTCTCGGATGTAGAGTCCACTGCCCCAATTGCCAAAGAGTAACATTCGTGAGTTGGCAGAAAATGTCGCCGTAGCCATCACATACGGAAAAGTGTCGTACTAAAAGTCCAAAGGAATCCAATCAATTTAAAAATCATTCCATCATCTCAGGGATAAATCAAAACAAGATATTCCCGATAATGTCACTGGAAGTAACAGTTGTCGTCTCTTGACATTGGAATTCCCAAAACATACCCAAGAGGAAACAAAGTACGGTTGGGTAGTTTAAGTAAACAAATAGAATGTCACTGAGTAAGTGTCACCCGGAACAATTAATCCTCTAGCAGAATGGCCAAGAATAGTCAATGTACCCGTGATCAAGTTGGGATTATTTTGAACATCTAAATGAGTGAGGTTGTTCACTCAGCCGTGAGTTTACTGTCTTTCCAAACAACTATTTTGGAACCTAGATTCTGACTACTGCGATTCTGATTTTCTAACATATCCACCACTGCCGAGTGTTACATCAGTAACCAAATATTATCCACCTTCGTACCATTGTGCACCGCCACTCTGGTATGGTGGGTAATCACCCTGGAATTTGAGGAACATTTGCCTAGTACTAAGTATAGTCTCCCTAATACTGAGTACTGACAACTGGACACTGACAAACATCTCCTAGATACTGAGTTACATCACAAGGTAGTGGATAGTATCTCGGTACCCAGGTTGCTGGTAGTGGTCGAGTCCCAAGTAAATTCTACCGTCTCTGGAAACACATGTTGACTTTGTGTCCCAATCGACCACAGTCGTACAATCCAATAGTCTCCAAACGCGCACTCACCAAGGTGGTGAGAGTTGTATTGGTGGCAGAACTGTGTGCCTGAGCTATTTAGACTTCCCAGAAGTCTGGATTGAAAACTATAAGGGAGTTTATCCCCAGCACAAGGTGTATTGGAGTTATATCCATTGGAAGATTGATTCTTCCGCTACGCATTACCATCGCCTTCAATCCAACATTGACTGTCAAGTCGACAAGTTCATGCTAGTACAAAAAGTTTCAGGCATCTCTGTACCTGTAAAAAAGTTTGATATGCTAGTTAGAGGCAATCTCTAAAGCATTTCCCTAAACAGATGAGTAATTGTCTGAAAGACATTGGCAAAAGCCTCACTACTTTGTTCGTAAGGAAAAGCAGCACAGCTAGTGCTGTAAGCCCTCAAGTAGTTTGATGGGATGGCGTGGTTCTGACATACGGATCTCTAACAATTAAAGGTGCTTTCATCGCGTGTGTGATGAATGCATGACTGCCTAAACATATGCTCTGATACCAATTTGACACACCCCGAACTGGATATCCACGTATCAATATCGGATCGAGATATGTTAGCCGACATCCTAGAAGGGATGACGAAAGCCAAAGTGTAAGTGTTGTGTAAAAGTACAAAAAAATTAAAACTAAAGTCTATTTTGAAACTTATTTCCAAATAGCATGTTAAGTGCAGGGCCCAATAAACAATAATCAGTCTCAGAGCACAACTAAGCATATGATAGACAGAATACAACTATTAGGAACATACTTCCGTACAATAGCTGTAGAAGGTGTCAGAACCACCAGTGATAACTTCACTTGCCATTGGATTAGCCCTCTAAAACCTAGAGGGGGCGCAAAACAGAAAATGTGAGTGGGCAAAAATAAACATTTAGAAAAACCTTTGTTTTTCCGAACATAGTAACCCCTCTTTGAAAATTCAAGTATAGTTTTCCCAAATTCATACTACGTATAGTATGGAAATTTTCAAAAATATAGATAAATACCTTTATCTCGAATAACATATAATATTTAGCGTCAAAACGTTAGTAAGGCACCGTTGCCAAAATATGAGTAATACCAATATCTCAACATAAAGTATGCCCAACAACATATATAATATGCTCATCAACGTATGCAGACACACAAGCCCATGTAGAAAGTAGCTACATGGAACAGGCTGGGTGTAAAATAATATATGCTCTGTACTACGATCACGTGAAGCTGGCGCTAAGCGCATCACATACGAGTCCTAGCTGCCTAATGTAGACTAGTACAGGCTGACACCTACAATGGATCCAAGGTGAGCATACGGTGCGGTGTGAAGATGCATGTGAAGGCTGGTCCTGGCCCGAACGAGTACTAGACACCGGTGAATGCATGTATGATGAGCAGATACAAATATACATAATCATGCCATTGCAGTTTCACAAATCTCAACATAATAATATTTCTTTATACTTAAATCATAAGTAAAATCATGGCATGATGGAGAAAATCAATTATAAAAACAAAGTGGAAAAAGATATAAATAATATTCGTTATTCAAAACAAAACCCACTCACAAATACGTAGTTGGGTCGCAATCGCCTCACCTATACGAGGTATCATTATTATAATGATTAAACTCATAAAGGTTACTAATTAAATTAATAATTAACACCTATTCTTGTTTCGCTCCAAATTGAAGTCCGAAACACTTCGAAAAATACCATACATACTGCCCAGAGGTAGTACGCATCGTTACAAGTCGCCTGGAAGTGACGCAAGTCGAAAAAGTGGCTCCACGTGCCCCCACAAGCGGGCCTGCCTCGGCTAACGCGCGACTCACGGGCGCCGCACACGCGGCTCATGCGCGGTCAACTCGAGCCGGTCAAACTGATGGCGTCAACTGATGCCGTTAGATCTAACAGAATATTCCAGCATCTCTGTTAGATCTAACAGAATATTCCTAACGGCGTCAGAAGGAATATTCCCAGAATATTCTCTAGTCTGGACCACTGCTAACGTCATCGGCCGGTCTGACCGGTCGCCGTCGCTGCTGCAACGTTTTTCGGCGACTGGCGCCGCAGCCGGCCACCGTCACCGCCAGCCAAAACTCGCCAGAAACAGGGAAAGTTTTATAAACTTCCTAACTTCTTCAATTCTTAACCATTTTACACAATCCACATATCAAAATGAAGCTAGAGAGAAGGAGAACACGATTTCACCTATTTGGAGTCCAAAAATTGGTCGGATATGGCGAGAAAGCCACGGTATACAACCCGAGGTCCGATCTCCTTCAAAACTCAACCAAATTGCACGAATTTAGTATGAAAATTCATCTACACGATGAAAGGAAGCTAATGGTGGTGGTTAGGAACCTCACCTTGGTCGGGATTTTCGAGAAACTCGCCGGAAAGGTCTGGTTCTTTTGTGTCCGATTCCCGTCAAACGGTGGGGAGTTTGTGACACATCTCGATCCCGGACACGCCAGGTGTCGGGAAGTGCTGGCCGACACGTGTTAGGTGACGAAAGCCAATTATGCAAGAATTAAGTGAAAAGTAAGAATTTCAAGAGTAGAATGCAGAAGTAGAAGTGTGGTGAGGGTTAAAAACCCATAATACATGATGCATAACAGTCAGAGCAAAGTAAATAGTGCAGGAATATAAAAACATTTACATCCCCGTGAGGATGGATAAATAAAAGTTAACTACAAGTAGGAGTGAATCCTACATAGTACGAGGATATCGAGCAGCGACCCACGCCCAGAAGGCCCTCGAATCACTTGGTAAAGTGAGCCGAGTCACTAGGTCTGGAGGGCGCAAAACATAAAACGGTGAGTGGGTCAAAAAGCAAAGTTTGATAAACCTGTTGTTTTCAAGTCTACTAACCTCATTTGGAAAACAAGTATAGTTTTTGAAAACACGTCATACCTGCAGCATGAACCTCAAATACTATAATAAAAATATACGGGTGCTCCACAGACAATGATTTCTTACGACATGCTCGCCCATATGTAAACACACAAGTCCAAGTGGCTAAACCACAAGGAACGAGGCTAGGTATAAAAGTAATATCTTGAGTACTACAATGACGAGTGCGCTAATGTTGGTGCACAAAACTGGCGTGTAGCAGTGCGGTGGTGACTTCTCCAAGCGTCGAGGCTGATCACGGCCCTGAGGCGAGTACTAATACGGGGTGTATACATCTTGATGAGCAACGGTATAAAACATGTATGGCAATATATACGAATGTTCTACCTCCAACAAACGTATATGATATGAATTATGCTAACGGTTGAAGAAAGCATTGAAAAACCATACGTACATATACATTTATCAAAACAAAGACCCAACTTCGCTCCTTTGTAGGTAGCCAAGATTCGTAGCCCCCAGTCTACAGGTAGTCGGTAATCCTCTGGATAGGTCTCACCTATATGAGATATCAATTGTAATAATGATTAAACTCATAAAGGTTACTAAATAACTAATTAATTACACATATCCACTTGTTTGCTCCAACCAGGAGGTCCAAGAAACACCTCGAAAATATCCGCTACGTGCGCCTAGGTAGTACGCGTCGTCACGAGTCGCCTCGCGAGCGGAATCGAAAAAGAGTCCCCATGCGCGGCTCAACGCGCGACGAAGCCGCTGACTCCACGCGCGGCTCACGTGCGGCTCCAGTGTCTCCTGCGCGGCTCACGCGCCCCATGGCGCGGCTCGGAGTGAGCTGACACACCCCACCCTCGATACCCACGTGGATCTGGGTGCGAGCGTGGCGGCCAGACACTCCCGGAAGTGACGAAGCCATTAAATGCATGACAACACTTGTGAAAATGAAATTAAATTGTAATAAACGTTGCGAATTCAATGTCAATATGCATATGGTTTCGAGAGCGTACTAATTTGAAAGCGACGGAAATATAAAAGTGAGTCAAGTTCCTAAAATCTCTATCCATAACGAGGGGATGGATATTATTATAGAGAAGCTGAATAATAGAAAGATAAATCCCTACATGGTTGGGATATCGTCGAGAGGCTGCCACGTATCCTCGGCCTCGCCGAAACGGTCTCACTATGACCGAAGGGCGCAAAAACAAAGCGTGGTGGACAAAAATAAAAGTTTTCCACAAAACCTTTCTCTTTTCAAAGTATTAACCCCCTTTGTTTGAAAACCGAGTATAAATATACCATCGTAGTATAGTTCAAATGATACTTTTAACATTATACGAAACATATCGAAAGGTATAATAACATAAATCACGGTTCATAGTTAAGGTCAACATATATATATATATATATATATATATATAATATGGGGAAAACCAACACGGGGTATATGCGAGATCACCCATGTACGGGTTGAGGAACGGCCTGTAATCAAATTTACAAGCACTTTACGTTATCCACTAATTTGTACTCTAGTACCACACACATGTAAGCACTTGCGCCGCGGCCACGTCACACCGAGTCCTTACGCGGTAGGGCCTTTTCCCCATAAACAACAATAAACGTAAGACAAGCACTAAGGTATTTACCGGACAATACCTGGAGTACGGTGCGTGTGACCCAAACATGTGAGACTTGTCCTATGGCCATGAGAACGGTACTCTGACGTAGTGAAAGCATCACAGTGTGTTTGAAAACATACATACATACTCATGTGTATAGATATGATAAACAATACCCATTTCATAATTCCCAAATATTGATCATTACATAAATAAATCCTTTCCAAAACCATATATCAAAAATACCGTTTAATATTTATGCAAAGTGAAATCATAGCATAAACCATTTCTATATATATTCATACTTGATAAATAGTCTCAAATCACTAATTAAATCCATTTCCCAATATAAATACCATAAAAAGAACAAATATGGTTGCATAAATAATTGTCAACAAGTATATATATTTGTAAATAAATATATATAAATATTCATGCGTCGAAAACCATTTAAAATCATAAGTAAATCACTTTCATAAATATTTTCAATCATAAAAACCATTGCATAAAACAAATGTCCTTTCCACGAGGTATTCGGGAGTGAAATCTACAGTCGTTGTCCTCCACAGGTGTGCGGAGCCGAAAAAAAATTACCTATTTAAAGTTAGGGAATAAATTAGGACTTCCCTAAAAATAATTAAAAAATAGGCCTTAAAGAATCCCCCAAAAATAATGTGTTGTAGTGAAAACGGGCTCGAAAACGATTTAGGGCAGAAAACCTGCGCCGCCGGCGCCGCCGTGCGCCGCCGCACGCGCCGCCACGCGCCGGGAAACGGTCGGAGAAAAGCAGGCCACGCGCGGAAACCCCTCACGCGCCTACACGCGCCGGGAAACCAGGGCCACGCGCCCACACGGCGGAGAAAAATAGCCTGCTTGGCCACGCGCGGCGGGAGTGGCTTCACGCGGTGACACGTGGTCCCACGCGCGACACGTGTCGCCACGCGCGAGCGGCACGTGGTCCCCATGGCCCAGCGTGTCCCAACGCGCGTCACGCGCCACGCGCCGCGGCGATGCACGCGGCTGCGCGTCGGCCACGCGCCTTCTGCAGCGCTGCTTGGCGTCGGCCACCGTTAAAGTTAACGGAATATACCTTCGCCGTTAGGGAATATTCCCCTGCCGTTAGGAATATTCACTGCGTTCGTTAACGGAAAATTCCCTCTCCCCTCCTTCCTCTCGCCGGTCGCGGACTCCAGCGCGCCATTTGCCGTCCGCAATCACTTGGCAAATCGGTTCCTTGGAATTTAGGAATTTTCGAAATTAATCCAAAACTTCAAAAATTCGTATCTTCTTCATTCTTTGTCCAAAATCGACGTGCCATATATCAAATTGAAGGTATTGAAGAGTAGAATATTTTTATACTGTGGCGGAAGGTAGTGGGAGATGGCTGAAATTGACCGGAAGCTTGGGAAACCTAATTCCGTTCTCCTTCAATACTGCACCAAATTTGACGTACTTTATATGAAGTGAACCTACTCAATCAAAACCAATGAAGCGTGGTCTCGAGGCTTACCTTGGTCGGATTGCCTGAGTCGATGAGCAGTTCGCCTATTCCGTTCCGACGTCGGTTTTTGAACGAGCAGGTTCGAGTTTGAAGATTCCAAGATCATGATCCCGTCCAAAATAGAGAGGATCACGTTGGTATGAATTTTGGGCGGCGTTTAATGGTTTTGTAATTAAAGCTAATCTTAGGGTTTGTCGGTATAGTTTTGTGGCTTAGAGGAAAATGGGAGAGAAAGGGGAGAAGGAAAGAACATGCAGCAAATGGGGAGGGTTGGCTGCTGTGCAGTCTGCCTAAAACCTAATTCCCATGCACGGAATTGGAAAATTACCAAAATGCCCCTACCTTTAAGCTTGTCAAGCGTTCGTTTTAACTCGGGTAAGTTCACAGCTTCATCATAGCGTTCGTATCAGCCCAAGTGCATCAAGAATATGTAAAGAAATAATTTTCAGATACGTCCCGAAAAAAGTCTAGTAAAAGTCAACTTTGACCCTAGGGAATTATTTTGGTCATTTCACCACTAGGCTGGGACGGGTTGTGAGCCGATTAGCGCCGAGTCGGAACCGTTTCGTGGCGTCAGCAAGGCGATCGGCCAGTTTGCGCGTCGGCGCGGCTCCTACGGTGTTTCCGGTCACCGCGCCGCCGCCGCCGTCAGCCCGTCATCAATCAGCAGAATTTGGCCGGTTTTGGGTAATTTTAAAGCTCCATATCTTCTTCATTTCAAGTCAAAATTTACGTGCCATATATCAAAATGAAGGCTGGAGAAGAGAGTAGAATCACGGTGTACCTTTGGATTGATGCATTACAAGCTCGGGAAAAGGCTGTAATTGCCACGAAGTTGCGGTTCACGCGGCTTGTCAGTCAGTCCAAAACTCAATAAATCGAGGCAAACGACCTATGAAAATTCATCTACTCAACGAGAGAACACAATGGTGGTAGTTAGAAACCTCACCTCGGTCTAGATTGGCCGGAAAATGGCGAGAAAGGTCAGTTCTGGTTGCGTTTCCGTCAAACGAGATTTGAGAGTTTGGACAAACGGTTTTGCAGATTGAGTCACGGCGTCGAGGCGAAGGAGGTGGTGATTTTCGTTTCGCTTCGATTCGACGGGTTTTCGTCGGTGTGCACTTTGACACCACGGTAAAGAGAGAGAGAAAGAGGGAAAAAAATAAGAAAATAAGGAAATGAAGATAATGGAAAAGCGACGGGGAAGAAGAAAGAAGAGTGAATATTTTGGGTTTGGGGTATTGCACCCACCAAAACGGTAAACTTACACGCTTACGTGTACAAAATAAACATGCACGTGTAGAATATTCCCGGGGAATTGCCCATAACAAACTTTACGGGATGTTACAATCTACGCTTCTGAAAATTTCGTCCTCGAAATTAGATTACAATCAAGTAGAATTGAAAAACAAATAGGGGTAGTCGCTCTCATGCGCTCTTAGTCTCGAGTTGACTCCTCGGCGAGTGATTCCTCCTGACCTTACTCATGATAGACTTATTAGTAGAATTTTTGTCTTTCCAATCCCGGGGATAGTCATAGGTAACTCATCATAAGTCAAATCTGGTTGATCTCAGAGCGGTTGAGGATGAATAACATGAGAAGGGTCGGAGATACCAATGTCGGAGCATGGACACATGGAAGACATTGTGCCTTATTAACTTGGAAGGTAACTCAAGTCGATAAGCAACCTCACCAATCCGTTCGGTAATGACATACGGACCGTGCGAGGACTCGGCTTCCTGGGTTTCTCGAGATCTCACGTGCCCTACCCATGGTGATAACTTAAAGAATACCACTGTCTGGCCAGATAAGCTCGGTCGGTCAAGTGACGGTTAGCAATACTCCTCTGTCGATCCTGGCGGCCTTCGGGTTTCCCTTGATCACACAGATGTCCCGAGTAGTTTCCTCAACGTTTCGGGACCAACAGAGCTCATTCACCAACTTCGACCAAGGCAAGGGGGAGTTGGCGAGAACACACCATACAACGCTTCGAATGGAGACATGCAGATGCTCGAATGAAAGCGATGTTGTGAGCAAACTCTACCAAAGTATCATGCCACTTATCTCGGCCCCAGCCTTGAGGACCTCGGCATGTCCTCAAGTGCAGATAGTTCCACGCGCCAGTCGGTCACGAGGATATGCGGTCTTCAAACGGTAGTCTCGAACCCAAAGCTTTACGAAAAGCTTTCCAAAACTTGGAGTGAATGCGGGGTCACACGATCGGAATATCTTGGCAAGGAACACCGTGGTATTTAACAGCTTTCAGATTAATGAAAAGTTTAGCCCAAACGGTCAAGAGGATTTCTCACGGTGGCCGGGAAGTGAGTTGACTTGGTCGATCGATCAACGTCACCCAAATACCATCATAACCTCCACGAGCTAGGGGTAGCTTGTACACGAAGTCCATAGTCATATTCTCCCACTTCCACTCGGGAATGGGAAGTGAGTATAATAATCCAACGGTTTCTTCCTTTCGGCCTTGACCTGTTTGCTTAGTTAAGCAACGACTCGCGTGTTACGCAATCTCCAGCTTTTTCATTCTACGCCGGTAGTAGAAAGGTCGGATAGTATGGTACATCTTAGTACTACTGGATGTATGGCATAAGTGGAAACATAAGCCTCATCCAAGTGCCCTCTTCAAGTACGCATCGTTAGGCACATACATCCGGTCATTCATCGAAGCAATCCGTACGAACGTCGAACTACGAATCATCCATAGTACCATGAAGCTTGCTTGAATCAATTTACGAGAAGTAGGATCGCTCACTTTGAGCCTCACGAATATGATCCAAAGAATAGGTCTAGCGAGAGAAGTTGTTGGCCAACAAAGCTCCCGAGTATGATCATAACCAGCCCTTTTGTACTCGAGCTCGGTCAAAAAGGGAATATGTGGGCGTACGGTGCATTGGCCAGACCATGAGATGATTTCCTGCGGGTGCATTCGCAACGACGTTAGCTCGACCGGGATGATGTCGATAGAACAATCATAATCACTAATCAACTCCATCCACCTTCGTTGTCTCAGTTCGGATCCCTCTGCGTGGGCAAGTAACCAGACTCTTGTGATCGGTGAAATCTTGCACGTTTCTCAGTAAAGATAATGTCGCGATTTTCGGTGCGGAATATAATAGGCGGCTTTTGCCAAACTCCGGGTCATGAGTAGGGTGGGTTCATTTCATGTGGCTTCAACTAACGGGATGCATAGCGATTACCCTACCATGCGCATCAATTTCTGACCCTAGACCATTCAAAAGAAGCATCAACGTATACCTCGAAATTCCATTAAGTGGGAAGTGCCAAGGCAGTGCATGAGTAAGACAATGCTTCAACTTCTAAAAAAACCGCTCACAATCATCATCCCACTCAAACGACTTCTTTCCTAATCAACTTCGTGAGAGGAAGGGCTAATGTGAGAAATCCCTCACAAACGCCGATGTAGCCCGGCCAGACCAGAAAACTTCGGATCTCGGTGACGGTGTGGTCGCTCCCAATTCCTCCACTTCTTGATACTTTACGGGTCAATAAGAACTCCCTTAGAGGATACGACATGTCCCAGAAAGATACTTCATTCGACGGAAGCTGACACTTACTAAACTTAGCATACAGCGATTATAAAGCGGTCTGCCGAACTAGACGAAGATGCTTAGCATGCTCAACCTCACTCTTAGAGAACACTAAGATATCGTCAATGAAGACAATCACAAACACCTCCGGGTAGGGACGGAATACCGGTTGATCAAGTCCATAAAGCTGAGGCATTCGTTAACACGAGATGGCATGCGAAACTTCATGTGGCCGTATCGAGTGCAGAAGCTGTCTTGGGAACATCATCTACCGCTGATCTTAAGTGATAGTAACGACCTCGAGATCAATTTTCGAGAAGACACGAGCACCACGGGCTGGTCAAACAAGTCATCGTCTGAGGTAGAGGATAACGGTTTTTAATTGTTACTAGGTTAGGTGCACGTAGTCGATGCACGATCTGAACTTCCCGTCTTCTTTTTCACAAATAAGACCGGTGCTCCCCAAGGAGAGGTCTTTGGGTTGGATAAAACCTTTATCCACAAGTTCTTGCAAGCGCAACTTTAATTCTCTTAACTCCCTTCGGGAGCCATGCGGAAAGGTGTAAGAGAAATAGGATTTGTACGGAAGAAGATCGATGGTGAACTCTCACTTCCGCTGATCAGGAGGTAGTCCGGAGTAAATCATCGAAATACATCGGGGAAGGCGGGTAACGACATACCGTCTTCAGCTCGTGCCGAATTCTCGTCGTTCACCACAACATGAGCAATGTAGCACGACAACCTTTCCTCGGCTTATACGTTTAGCCTTCATGGCGGAGATGAGTCAGTCTTGGAACCCAGCTGCGTTCGTCGGTGAGAGTCACAATAGGCGTGCCGAGGTCTCACGGAAAATGACAGCCTACGGCGACAATCCACCATGGCGCGATTCGGTGTGGCCAATCCATACCAAGATAACATCAAAGTCTTGATGTCCAAAGGAATCGAGATTAGCTATCCTCTCATAGATTATGAGACGGGACATCAGCGATACTCCTGTGAACATAACGAGACTTCGCCCCCAGGCATAGCAATACCCAAATCATACTCGAGAGGAGTAGAGTATGGTTGAGTGGTTTTGAGCAAGGCGAAGGGATATAAGCTGAATGAGAAGCACTGGATCAATTAGAACTCTAGCAAAGTGACGGGAATGTTGACGTACCCGCTGACAAGATCGAGTTAGCTTGAGCGTCTGGGCGATGATATTAGTGACTCGGCTGTAATACCTTTGTCCTAGGCCTCTAGATCCACAGTTACTTCTACCACATCCTCCCGTCCACCGGTTTCCTCGGCCAGGTGAGTCCCTGCTCAGGATCCCTTGTGGCTAGAGTCGCCTCGTTAGTCGTGCGGCCGCACCATTACCGTTTCACGAGCCAACTGCAGCGTAGGGGCAACCTCACAGCTAGGATAACTGAGAGGGCGAGAATAGCCTCCCACAGGAGCGAGGAATGTTCGGTGTGAATTGAGGAACGCCCATAGGGAAGCCCGATAAGCATCTCGAATGCGGGACACGTCACCACGATGGTGAACGGCACCGCCAGAAGATGGGCTGTGGGCCGACTGATCAGTACGGTGGCATGGCTGGCGAGGGAGCCGTGCGGATGGCGGCTCTGTGGTCTGTGCCTTTGAGGACAATTACTATTACGTGGCCCACTGACCACAAGTGAAACATGCTCGGCTTGCCCCTTCTGCCTCCCGGAATGATAGTTGTTGCCTTGTGACGTGAGTATTACTAGAGCCACGAGCGCTGCCCAGTGCAGGCGAGAACCAACATTGGTTTTACCTTCTCGAGGTGTCTTTGGGGTTAGAGCCCCAGACGTCGCGAGAGTTGTATCACTCTTCTTGAAAGGCGGTGCTTCTTGACCCCGAATCTCGGAATTACCCTGTTATTGTTGTTGTTCTTCCTCGATTAACATTACCACCAATCATCATCCTACAGTTTGTCGGGAGTGTTCTCCGAATCCTCAACCCGGAGTAAAGCCTCCTTAGAACTCTTGGTAGGTAGTGCGTAGATATGAAGATGTTGCGGTGCGAAGATTCTTTCGGGCACCACTACAGGCTGAGTAACATCTCGCCGGATTGCGGCAATGGGCGGGCGGTAGCGGGAAAGGTCGATGAACTTCCGGTGGTACTCGACTCTTGACATGCTCTTACGCCTCGGATCAAAGTCGTCTCTTTTCTTGGCCCAATACTCCGAGGTAAGTACTTCGCCTCGAAGTGTTCCTTGAAAATAGCCAGGTCTTCGGCAGATTTGGTGGAATTAGGGTCACTTCATAAGCCCACCAGAACTAGCTTCACTTTGCGAAACCACGTAGCAGTCGAGACCCCTTTGTTAAAATTCGGTTTCCACTGTCGTTCCATGGCTCGAAAGGTTTTTTCTCCACATGTTTGAGCCAATTCTCTAGTCACCTTGGAGGTTTCTCTTGCTAAGAGCGGCAACTTGAAGATTGGAAGCAATCTAAGCCATTATGGCAGTAGGAGGACGCCAATTCGTACGAAAGGCATTAGCAAAAAGTTTGCACCAAAGTGTCCAAAATCAAATGGTGATGCAACGGGCTCATCGGCGAGATTACTGATACGAGGTGCTCGGCGAGGTGGCATAGTTCGGAGCTGTCACTTAAAAATCAGAATCATTAGAGCACATATCCGCAAGTGACAAATGCATGGCTTGCCTAATGCCCATGCTCGATACCAATCGGCACATCCACGTCCGGACACGCCGAGGTGTCGGGAAGTCTTGCTTAGACACGTGTTAGGTGACGAAAGCCAATTATGCAAGAACAAGTGAAAAGAATTTCAAAGGTAGAGTGCGGAAGTAGAAGTGTGGTGAGGTTCAAAACCCCGCTAATACATGATGCGTAGCCGGTCGAGCAAAGTAAATAGTGCGGAATATATAAAAACATTCACATCCGAGTGAGGATGGATAAATAAAAGTTAACTACAAGTAGGAGTGAATCCTACATAGTGAGGATATGTCGGAACCGCCGACCACCGCCGAAGGAGCCACCGAGATCACCGCTAAGTGAGCGAGTCACTAGGTCACGGAGGGCGCAAAACATAAAGCTTGATTGAGTGGGTCAAAAAGCAAAGTTTGATAAGCAAGAGTTGTTTTCAGAGTCTACTAACCCCTGTTTGGAAAACAAGTATAGTTTTTGAAAACACGTCGTACCTACGGCATGAACCTCAAAATACTATAATAAAAATATACGGGTACTCCTAGGCAATGATTCTTGACATGCTCACCCACGTATGTAAACACACAAGTCCAAGTGGCTACATCACTAATGACAGCAGTATAAAACATGTATGGCAATATAATACGAATGTTCTACCTCCAACAAACGTATATGATATGAATTATGCTAACGAGTTTGAAGAAAGCATTGAAAAACCATACGTACATATACATTTATCAAAACAAAGACCACTTCGCTCCTTTGTGGCGGTCGAGATTCGTAGCCCCGATCTGGGTGTATACATGCACTAATGAGCAACGATTATAAAACATGTATGACAATATAATACGAATGTTCTACCTCCAACAAACGTATATGATATAGTTATGTACTTGAGTTTGAAGAAAGCATTGAGAATACGTACATATACATTTATCAAAACAAAGACCCACTCACTCACCTGTGGTCGTAGCCCCCCGGTCCTATGTAGCCCCGGTAATCCTCTGGATAGGTCTCACCTATATGAGATATCACTGTAATAATGATTAAACTCATAAAGGTTACTAAATAACTAATTAATTACACCTATCCCTTGTTTGCTCAACCAGGAGGTCCAAAACACCTCGAAAAATATCATACGTACTGCCCCTAGGTAGTACGCGTCGTCATGAGTTGCCTCGCGAAGACGGAATCGAAAAAAGAGTCCCCACGCGCGGCTCAAACGCGGCAAGCCGCGGCTCCAGGCGCTGTCTCACGCGCGGCTCACGCGCCCCCACGTGCGGCTCCACGCACGGCTCACGCGCGGCTCCACGCGCGGCTCAGCCGAGCCGGTCAGCGCCGATTTGAACTGGTTCGCTGACGTCAGCAAGGCCGGTCTAACCCGGTTTGCTGACGTCAGCGCCGGTCACTCTGGTCTTTTTCCGGTCGCCAGCGCCGCCGCCAGCCGCCGCCGGCCGCCGTCGCCGTCGCCGTTGCCGAAATTTTGGCCGGTTTCTGGGTAATTTTTTTAAAGCTCGATATCTTCTTCATTTCAAGTCCAAAATTTACGTGCCATATATCAAAATGAAGCTGGAGAAGAGTAGAATCACGGTGTACCTTTGGATTGGTCGAACAAGCTCGGGAAAATGCCTGTAATTGCTCCGAAAGTTGCGGTTCACTGTAGCTTGTCGATCTACGTCAAAACTCAACCAAATCGAGACGAAACATTCTATGAAAATTCATCTACTCGACGAGAGACACAATGGTGGTAGTTAGAAACCTCACCTCGGTCTAGATTGACCGGAAAATGGCCGAGAAGGTCCGGTTCTTCCGGTTGCGTTTCCCGTCAAACGGGTGAGAGTTTGGACGAACGGTTTGCACCGTTGAGTCCACGGCGTCGAGACGAAGGAGGTGGTGATTTTCGTTCGCTTCGATTCGACGGGTTTCCGTCGGTGTGCACTGTGCACCCACGGTAAAGAGAGAGAGAAAGAGGGAAAAAAAAAAGAAAATAAGGAAATGAAGATAATGGAAAAACTGATGGGGAAGAAGAAAGAAGAGTGAGATATTTTAGGTTTTGGGGGTATTGTGCACCCACCAAAACAGTAAACTTACACGCTCACGTGTACAAAATAAACACGCACGTGTAGAGAATATTCCCCATGAATTATTTTATAACAAACTTTTTACGGGATGTTACAGTTTGGGCAATCGACTAGCACCGTTGAACTCAATGAGTTACAACGAACAAGATGGTGGTGTTTGTTTGGCTCGGTTCGAAAGAATTGGCAAGGTCACTGTTTGACTGTGCATTTTTCAACGGGGAGATGAAAATGGCAGAAAAGAAAGAGAGTGAGGAGGAAAAAGAGAGAAGGGGGAAAAGAAGAGAGATTTTTCCCAAAATAAACCTGGTAACTAGATCCCGTATGGTACACGTACCACTATAATTCCATAACAGGAAACAAATATTTAAATGTACGTAACGTCTCTGTTACACGTCAGATTTTCGTCCCGTTTGCGCTCACGTGCTCGTAGTGACGAATACTACGAGAATACAGTAAGTGAGAAGTCAAAATTGAAAAAGAACTCAAACGTCCACGTAGGACTTCCACATAGCCAACCAAGGGCAATTTTGTCAATTTACAACTTCGGGAAAATAAAATACAATAAACTTAGGGACGGGTCGTCACATCAGGTCTGAAAAAATATCGACAATCGAGAACGTGTTTTAGAAGTACCTAGATTGCTGATGATGATGGTTGAACAATTTGTTTGCAAAAATCCTTCAAATTCCTTAGCGCAGCGTCAGGAGCGTGCTGAAAACGTGTTGTGGCCTATTTTCTGGGAGAAGGGCGCGACAAGAAAAGAGGGAGAGAATAGAGAAAGGCTTGAGGAATTATGTTGTATTGTAGTACATTATTCCTCATGCCAAGTGCCTTTATTTATAGTGAAAGAAGTACAATTACAATAGGAATGTAATCTTTAGGATTTCAGAATATCCCAATCCATATCTAACTAGGATTTATAGAGTCACATTTATCACTATCACATGTTTATATTATCTACAACATTTCTTTGTTTTTCAAATTGAAGAGTGTTAATTTGTTATTTAACGTTTACTACAATATTATATTGTGTGTTATTTTTTTTTTGTTCATATAAATAATATTGTGGAATTAAATTATCTTTTATTACTTTAATAAGAAAAAATATATCAATATAACAGGGCTCATACACCTAATGGAGTCGTCGTATACTGCGCGAGACGATTATGGTACTGGCTCACTCAACCCGAAAGCACCAGGATGTCATCCCTAAATATGGCTAATGTTGGTTGTCAGCGAAATATTTTGATATTTTTGCTTATCAAACTCATATCTGATGCTTGGATTAATTAATGAGTGCAGAAGTTTGCCAGAAGAAAGTTGTGTAGCTGTTTTAGGCCTGTCACGTCTTACGTAACCAATAAAGATAGAGAGATATTTTGACATTTAGATGTATGCATTCACCAATGTAAAATTTCATAGACGTACTTAAGCGATTTTGCTTCTTTTTTAATTAATTCATATGTAAATTTCCATAGATATATATATATATATATATTTATATATATACACTGCATGTAGTTACATATCTACTTCGTTAAGGCAACTGGAATGTATGTAACGTACGTTTCCTCATCATTAATCATTTGTTATGGTGGGGATGAACGCTTGAACCCTAAACTGTTTTTTAATTAGTTAACTCTATGCAATTTGTTTGGGTATAACAGGATTATATAACCTCATCAATTTTCTTCCCCTTAGATTAATCCAAGTGCTCACATAAAAGAGGTCCTCACAGGTCCTCAAAATGAGGACCTTAAGAGCCTGCTTGGATAAGGGTTTAAGAAGATGGTTTTCCCATCATGAATGCCTCGTTTGGATAAATTGAAAGCTGGGATTGAGAAAACTTGGGGGTAAGGGAAGGGTTTAAATCCGGGTTTGTTAAACGTAGACAAAACTAGACATGGCATGTGACATTCCACATCGACTAACGGAGAAAGGGTGATGTGCCTTATATGTACATGTCCATCTCCATTTAGCATGAGGCCTTTTGGGAGCTCACTGGCTTCGGATTCCATTGGAACTCTGAAGTTAAGCGAGTTTGGGTTAGAGCAATCCCAAGATAGGTAACCCACTGGGAGGTTGCTTTGTGAGTTCCCAGAAACAAAACTGTGAGGGCGTGGCTCAAAGCAGACAATATAATGCTACGACGGAGCCGGTCCGGGATGTGACATGGCAAACAGGTTGTGTTTGCCGTGTTTGTGTCATTTTCGTGTCATACCCGTTATCTTAACGGATCGTGTCATGTCAAATCCATTATCTTAACGGGTTTAAAAACTCAAACACAAACCCGATACCGTTAGAAATAACGGGTTACCCGACCCGACCCGTTTCACCCATTAAGAACAATATATTTTTTTCAATAAATAATCAAATAAAAAAAGTTGATACTAAATTAATAAAAACATTAGCATTTCATTAAGTACTACATACCCAAAAAGAACTTAGGGCACGTTTACGTAACCATAATCAAAATTGGAGGAATTGGATTGAGGAGGAATTGAATTGAGGAGAATCAAAATCCAGATTTGAATAAAAACTGTTTACTAAAATGTTTCTTCTTTTAGCATATGCAAGTGGATTTGTGCGCAATGTGAATGAGCTAGAGGTTTCGATGCAAAATGCATCTAGAAGGAAGTGGAAAGAAATATGTTTACAATTTCAAATCCAAACAACTTGATTGGCCTTGAACTAAAGAGATCTTCACTATGTAGATTTTGTATATAAGTAAATAAATGAAGAAAAGAATTAGAAACAAGCAAGGAGTAGGAAACTCCAAATAACTTCATATTAAAAAATATTTTACATCAAAGTACATCATCTGATAACCTTTTAGTCTGCCTAACCATCATAACCTGCCTAAACAAAATAGTCATACCTTGCCTTTACATCATATTATAAACAAAATATTCATAACCTGCCTAAACATCAGAATATCAACAAAATAGTCATCCCTACGCATCATAGTATCATCTAATGAGTCATTAAATTTACAAAACATTCACAATATTCCCAAATACGTCATCATGGCAGTAAGCAGGTCATATCAAAAAATTAGCAGCCACCCCCTCCAACAAAAGCAATCTTCAGACTGTCACTTAGATGCCATTATGCATCCCAGTATGCAACAAAGTAGTCACATATGTACTCTTCCTTTCGTCAGACATGTTGAAAAAGACCCTTAAAAGGTCATGTTCTTTGGCCAGGAAGTTGGTGACTTGAAACAATTCCAAGGGAGACAAAAACTCCATTTTGCTCAACTCACTGTCAAGTTTTTGTTGCATTTCAGTCAGATTTATGTCTGTTGAGAGTGCATGGACTAGACCATCAAGCTTAGGTCCCACGTCAGCTACAGCTTTAGCCATAAGAGAAAATTGCTTAGCCATGTCATCCCCGACTCTTGCCCTTTTGCGACCATTGTTTGAAGTATTACTTTCTGCATGCCTTTGTTGTTGGGTTGGTAATGTGGAAGAAGTATCAACATCATCTACACCTTCATCTTCAAAATAATCCTCACCTTCATTCTGATTGACATTGGCATCTTCAAGTCTAACTTCTTCTTCATCGTCATCAGCATTACCAGCATTTGAACCCACAACACGATCTTTTGCATAAATCTCTCCCAAGGTGTGGTAGTGCGGAAAGACCTTATCATACAGTCCACTTGCATCCTTTTTACCCTATAAACACAAAACAAGATCTCAAATTCAAATCTCCCATTTTCCTTAAAGAAAAGATTGTAAAAAGAACCAAACTCTTACCCATGCCCAGGTGATAGATATGAAAGCCCACATACTATGATCAATTTGAAAAGAGTGCTTAGAAAAGATTTTAGCACCATAAATATTTTTACCAATTAACATCCTTGTAAGCTCAACCTCCCTATGACAGAAACACACACACATGCGAGGTAGAAAACTTAATCACTGTAGATCATAATACTGAGCGTCAGGCAGATGCGAGAAACAAGACATGCATTTAATTGTCAATACTGCCCCATGATATTGCACCATGCCTACATAATCCTCAAACAGCTACACAACTCATTCTACAACCTTACGTGCCAGCCAACAAAAGTAATATGGAGGGCAATGTATTAGCAAGTTTGAACTCATTCTATAAATAACCGAATTTATCAAATAGAGTATCTACTATGTGGTGATAGCTATCACATAATTATTAGCTCCTGCAGAATAGATGCAGATTACACTAATGTTTCTCTCATACAACAGGTTGACTTAAGAACAAATCAATTTTCCTCTCGGTGGTTGATCCTATTACACACAATAAAGGCAACAAATTGTTTCATCAAATCACTTTATAAAATACTGCATGATAGTTAGAAGCAAGCAAGAAGAACACGCATTGTCTTATGGTATATCATCTTTAATAATGTAAGAAAATCAAATAGACAAAATTATACTATACGAACTTACTTGATATATTGCATTTGTTTTATATTTGTAATAGCTATTGATGTCTTAATACTAATAGAAATCCAACATATACGTCAGCAATCATGATAATACATTAAATTAGGAAGGATATGTATATGCATACCTTCGTCCACTCGTCATACACACTTTTTTCACAAACCAACATCATTTTCTCTTGATTCCACTCAAATCCGCTTAGAGCTAGCATCTCAGTTAAGGCAAAATATTTTGCCTTCAACGTCTTGATTCGTGATACAATGTGGGGAGACGCCTTTAATCCACACCCTGGAAGTTTGGCTTCCATCATAGCTTCTATCTTCCCCAAATAACCATTCTTGAAACCAGTGTCAGATCGCCAAGTGACATCATTATGCAGTTCAAGCAATGACTCAACCAATATTGCATCCTCACTAGTTGTCCAATAATGTTTCTGTTGTCCCCTTCCTCGTTTCGCAGATGAAACAGACGCCATTCTACATTAGCAACAAATAGAAATATGACAAGTGCACCGATTTGTTATCAAAATAGAAGCACCTTTAAAATATCAACATAAATATCAAGTGCACTGACTTGTTATTAAAAAAAACACATTAATTTAAACCATAAGGAAGCAGAAAAAGACACCATACATTACAATATTAGAAATCATAAGCATTCCAAATGTTATTACACAAACACTGATGTCTTTCTTAACTTGAAATAAACGAAGCATTCCAAATGTTATTACAAAAATTATAGCAGAAAAAGACATACTAATGCCTTCATTAACTTAAAACAAAAGGACACATCTCAATCACTGACTTAATGAGCTGCCCTAGTGTTCCACATTTCTTGTGCAAGGTTATCCCTCCATGTAGTCCACTCATCTAAAGACTCAACAACGGTAATGTAGTCATTCACATCTGAATTCTCGTCTTGAAAGTTCTCGTTCACATTAGCTTCCATAGGATCTACAAGCATCTCTCTTCTTATAAAATTGTGGAGCATACAACACACTGAAATTATACGACGGTGTGTTATAAAAGGATGGACACCTAAGAATTCCCCAACGCATTTTCAAGATCCCAAAACATCTTTCAATGACATTCGTAGCACTTGAGTGTTTCATATTAAAAAACTCAGCCGGTGTTGTAGGACGATAACCATCTCTCCATTCATTCAGATGATAACGAGTTCGTCTATAAGGTGCAAGGAAACCTTTTCCGTTTGTGTAGCCACCATCAACTAAATAATAACAACCTATTGTTAGAAAAAAAATTAAATTGTCAATTTTATAGCTCTCACTTGCAATTAAAAAACTAAGAAGATAAATTACTCGAAAAAGTTGTGAATGTTACCATTAGGGACTTTTAATCCATTTGTCCTAGTCACAGCATTTCTAAGTACTCGACCATCATGTGCGGATCCCTCCCATCCAGGTAAAACATATATGAACTGCATGTCTGGAGAGCAGACTCCTAAAACATTCATTGCTATTTCATTTTTCCTTGTTCTGTACTTTGGTTTATCTGATTCTGGTACATGCACCTTAATAGGTGTTCCATCTAGCGCCCCTAAGCAATTCTATAGTACAATAGGCAACTAAATTAACAAAATAACCTATGAAATATAAAACTACCAATTACTCAATAGTGTAGGCATGTAAATACTACATACCTTAAACCACTTCCACTTTGGGTCGGTTGAGTTCTCAAGGATAGGCTCAGGTGTTCTCCAAAAATCCTTTTGGCATTGAATCAACACATTCAACGCAGCATGTAATTTCTTCTTTGTGGACAAACTTAGACGAGCCATTTGTCTACATGATATAACAAAGAAAAAAAAATGTCATGAAAGACTTTAATTAATAAGTCAATGAAGATATCACCAAACTGAACTAAATTAACAGTCAAGTGTACAAAACCCAATCAGTCACAATAATAAGCATTTGTGCAATCAAAATATCACCAAACTGAAGCATTTGAGCAATAAAGATATCACCAAACTGAATTAAATTATTTTCTTCCTCCATAATTAGTCTCAAAATATAATGGAACAAAAAAAAAACATAAATCATAATATACCTGCAAGCAGTGAAGAGAGCTCACAGTCCACAACCTTTTCTTCACTCTTCCTACTTTCATGAACAAGAAGAAAATTCCATTAATAAGCATTTCAGCATAAAGAATTATACTAATCTTATGTTTTCAATAATCTGTAGAATGGTCTGGAGGGTACCCTAAACCCTAAAGTGGGAATCCCCAATTGTTTGTTGTTATCCTCCAGACCATTCTACAACATTGCTCACTTCCATAGACTGTTTTGATGCTGGCAGGTTCTCAAATTTTGGAAGATGTTTAGTACAAGGATAAGTTTGATTAGTTGTTAAGTTCAGCGTAACTAAATACAATCTTATAAAGTAGACAATACCATCTCTCTCTAATTTCTCTAATCTCTCTCGAGTTTTGTTGAATCTCAAGTCAAGTTTCTCAATTCGAAATTGATGCATAGCGTACTGAATGAAATTGATGTTGTCACTCACAAGACAATGAACTAATAACACATACTCGAAGAGTGTTTGAGCCTTGAATAAAACTTTTTTGAAGTTCTGTGTGTTGCACTTATTAGTCCTTTAAAAATAAAAGAAAACAATGATAAAATGAGAAAGTGATGAAACGCATAGATGAAAACGCAGAAATACATAGGTCCCTTCTTGCTTCTTGGAAAGCTCCCAAAGAAAGAGAGCAATCCTTGTACTAATTCAATACAAATATGGAAGATTAGGTGCCCAAAATAAATAAAAGGCAGTTCATGATAGAGATAAAAATGCAGAACACAAAGGGTTTTTACCTCTTTGTAAGTTTGAAGCGGCAGCAATTGAAGAGAAAGTGAGCAGCGGCAGCAATTGAAGAGAAACTGTGCAGCGGCAGTAATTGAAGAGAAAGTGAGAGGGCTAGGGTTTTGTTGGGTTAATATGAAAGACAATTTTGGAATTTTGGAAATAAGTGAGGGTATAATGGGGAGGAAAAGTCCATTCCGGATTCCCCCAACAACCCGGAATTCAATTACCACCATATTGTAGGGAGTCCAATTCCTCCAAATTTTGGAGTTGGATTCCAAAATTTGGGTGGGTCTCACCAACTTTTTGATTCCCGAATATTTGGTAAACACCGGAGTATTCCGTAATCGGAATTCAATTCCGATTCTTGATTTCGATTACCCTTACGTAAACGTGCCCTTAATGAAAACACATTAATATGTTACTACAAAATAAATTTTGTGGATTCTCAAAAGTCAAAAGTAAGAACTTTGCCATCATATTCAAAGCTTGCATATTGTTTGTTTGACATCAATCATCCAAGAAAATTGTATTGGAACATTGGCGAGAAAGCCTGAAAGTGAGAGGGGCGATGTGAACGATGTGTAGAGGTAAACGAGTTTACGAGAAATAGAAAGAGAACGGAGAGCAACCTAGGGTTTTCTTTTACTATTTAATTTACCCATATAATCTTTCTCTTAACAGGTTGAAAACGAATTACCTGTGAATAGACCTGGACCAACCCATTTTCTTAACGGATGCTTAACGGGTTTACTCGATAACAACCCGACCCCGTTAAACTTCAACTCAAAACCTTATTTTTTCATGTTATTTCATATTGGGTTAACTGGTCATGCGTGATATTACCAGGTCTAGACAAAACCCACCTCCGTAGGTGGGTTTTGCGAAACCTCTCTTTCGTCTCTTTCCCCCATTTTTCGTTCGTCTCTGCCATCCCCCCTCTCGTTTCTATCTCTCTGCGATCGCCCTCTACCATCTCTCGCCGTCGTCTTCAGCTTCTCTGACGCATCCATCTCTTCTTCTTCTCCATTGTTAATTCGTCTTCTCCTGCGTCGTCTTCATTTTCTCTGTCGTCTTCTCCAGCAATCGGGGCTTCCACTTCTCAGAAGGATAACAGATCCAATTTTTAGCCAATTAAGCAGAGCCCAATCTCCAAGACGATGATTTTGAGATCCCAAGCCTTTGGTTGCTGAGGAATCAATTGAATTCGATTGGAGTTTGAGATCCAACAGATTTAATCGATGCTTTGTTCTTTTTCTGCTATTTTTATTATTTTTCATTTGAATTTATCTTTTTTTCTTATTTTCTATAAAAAAAATTTTAAAAAAAAACTAAGTATTTAATATCAAAACCCCCATTTTAATCCCATGATTATAGGATCCCATTTATTCCCAAACAAGGAACCTAAAAATCTCATCATCTTTAATCCCTTCACTTTTCACTCCCATCATTAGCAAAACCCTTAGATCCACCAAAACCTGTATCCAAACAGACTCTAAAAGAGCAGTTCTATATGTCCATGGGAAAATTGGATTCTGACATTTATCATTTGTGTATTTACGTACATTTAATATTGATCGTTAGATTAATCTGCCGTAATTTAATCCATCCACATCAGACTTAGATTGAGATCGCCTTCGCACCATATCACTCTACGTCTCTCTGCCATTCGCAAAAGGCTTCGAACATCCCCTACCCTTCTCTCTTGCCGTCTTCTCCCTTCTTCTGTAAAACCACACAAAAAAAAAGGAACTTCACATGGATGCTGTGCGGTTTCTTTGGATGGATAGGGTGACTAATATCAGTTAATCCTACAAATCATGTCTTTCTCTGGGATCCAATAGAAGAACAAGATTGATTAAAAAAATTGAAGAACAAAGGCACCCATTTTCTTGTTTAATTATATGTATGTACGAAGAACACCATTTTCTCAATATCGATCTTTCGCAAGCCAAAGGCAAATTGAATATTAATTTTTGAAATTGAATTCTCAATACAATTGTGAAAAGCAATTGAAGTTTTCGATCAATTTGGCATTGTGCGGCGGAACAGAAGTTAGGAAGACAATGAGAAAGTAGGCTCCGAGAGAGATAGATTAGTGCTAAAGTGCAAACGTGTATTTTGTTATATTATGACATGGACTCATTCAGTTCATTTGATTAATTGAATGGTTAAAATTAGTTTAAATACGTGTAAATGCACTGATGATAAATGTAGAAATTCAGAATCCGAAAAGTAAATAAAATAGGTTTTAAGCGAGAGAAAATGAGTTTCAATGGTCAAATCCAATTTTCAGTTCTTGTTATTACGCTAACACTTTGGCATCTCGAACATTATTCAATTATATTTTTGAAACCCACCAACCAACCAAAGCAATATCAAGACAAACAAATGAATAAAATAAATCTTATTTGGAGCATTCAAAACATGTGATCGCAAAAATAAGAAACCAGTGAGGCTTCATGGAAGAAACCCCATTGCCCATTCAATATAATAGCATCATAATAACATACTTTACCAGCACGAGGATAAGTCTATCTTCCCACAGCTTAATGTGTATATATATAGAAAGCCTCATAAGGCGATATATCACAACTCCAAAAGCCATTCAGATTTACATATCATACTCACCACCATCATTTCTAATCGACATTGGATCAGACATGTCAACAAAAAGCTTCTCAAGTTCCAACTGGGCTCTCTTGGAATCGATTCGTCAGCATCTACTACACGATGATCTCGAAACACAGGAAGCATTTTTGGCCAATGTAGCTGAGCTTGATTCACCATTGCATAATTGTCCAAGTCCTTCAAGCTCTAGAAGTGCTCATTTTGTTGTGGAGGGTTCGGGTGACACAATGGGAATAATGAACCATGCTTTGGACACATCAAATAAGTTCGAGGTGTCGGCGCGTGAAAGTGGTCCGCATTTTAGGGGCGTGAGGCGACGGCCGTGGGGGAAGTACGCAGCGGAGATAAGGGACCCAAAGAAGAACGGGGCGAGAATCTGGCTCGGAACTTATCAGACAGCTGAGGATGCAGGCTTGGCTTATGACCGAGCTGCTTTTAAAATGCGTGGCTCAAAGGCTAAGCTTAATTTTCCTCACCTCATTGGCACACATGATTCGGAGCCGGGTCATGTCGCTTCTAAACGTTGCTCGCCGGAGCCCTCATCTTCATTGGTCTTGTCACCAGAGGGTGGCGGCTCACCAACGCTTAAGCGGAGAAGGAATGTAGTTGGTTCGGCGGCTAAAGCCAAGTTGGAAGTAGCAGATGAACAGCTTCAAGTGTTCCAACTGGACTTTTTCTCACTAGGCAGCTGAGGATATTTTTGCTATCTAAGAACGCAGATTATTCTCTCTTATTTTTTTTTTCTTCTTCCCATTGTAGTTGTGTGTGATAATAGAAGTAATTTTTGTCAAACATAACGGACAATCTTGCACATCACTAGCAAATACCAAATTATTGTTGACTTATTATGTGGCCTAATCTAACTTGTTGAGAGTATATCACACATCGAAAAAAAAATGAACCTTGTATGTGCTTATAACGAGTTGAGCTACTTTTCATATTGTGAATTCGTATTACTGTATGGTGGAACCTCAAGAAGTAGAAGATTGTTGTGAGATCATTTAGAGTCTTATTAGAAAAAAACTTACTATCATCAGAGGGAGTCTTCGACAATATGTAACAATTAACATAAGTGCGCGGTGCGCTTTTTCACTTGGATCAGGTTTTTATCCCATTCAATTTTTCGTTGTAATATCAATGAAACGCTGCAGTATTTTTTTTCATTTGCATAGCTAGGTTTTGTCTTACTGGGTTTCAAGCAAGGTTTTAGAGACAACTATCATTAACTGGTGGATATCTAAGAAAGAGTTGTAAATATTATTAATTATGTGAATGTTCACTTACGACCAACATGTAATATCTTATTATTTAATTCTTTCTTGATGTAAACAGGAAAACTTGAGCTTGGCTTCCATATTGTAACGCTAACACAACATAAAGAAGTCAAAGCCGCTTCCTAGGCGGAACCTGTACCAGATTGTTTGGAAGTTCTCCTGTTGCGTTTCTCTGATCTTTTTATGATTCCCACCACCGTGCCACCACATTGAACCGTCGATCATCAGATACCCCTCCTTCCAAGTATTGGGCCCGTCAATGTCAGGCCATATCACTATTCCCATGCTCGGAAAGCGGAACTTGAACGCTGGGTGGACGAAATGTTGGATGCCGGCATCATTCAATGGAGTTCGAGCCTATTTTCTTCTCCTACGTTTGGGTTCCCAAAGATGAAGAGATGTGATGATTTTGTGTGGACTATTGCTGCTTAAATGATGTTACCATCAAAGATAGGTTTCCTGCCCTTATTATTGACGAGCTCCTAGATGAATTACAGGGTGCTGCAATTTTTTCAAAGTTGAATCTTTTCTCCGGATATAATTAGATTTGTATGCACCCCTGGAAATACCGAAGATGGCTTCTCGGACTCACGAAGGCTACTACAAGTTCCTTGTCATGCCGTTTGGCTTGACTAATACACCCTCTACCTTCCAAGCGTTAATGAATTCGATTTTTCATCCTTAGCTGCGTAAGTCGGCCCTTGTCTTTTTTGATATTCTAATTTTTCAGTCGTTCCTTAAAAGATCATGTCTCACATCTTACCACTGTGTATTGAGATTTTACGTGTGCAAAGCTTGAAGTTGAAACACTCTAAATGACATTTCGGCCAATCTTCAGTGGAATATTTGGGCCATTCCAATTCAATTGCGAGTGTGGCAGTGGACTCTAAGAAAATTCAAGCAATTGACGAATGACCACAACACTTAAGGGCCTTCATGAATTCCTGGGTCTTGCTAGGTACTACCGCAAGTTTGTGCGTAATTTTGGACTCATTGCTAGGCCTTTGACAGATCTCCTTAAAAAGGATAATTTTCATTGGACAGAGGCGGCACCAACATCCTTTACGGCTTTTAAGCAGGCTTTGGTAACGACTCTAATTCTGGCCTTACCGAACTTCACACAACCCTTTTGTGTGGAGTGTGACGCTTCGAACTCCAGCATTGGGGCAGTGTTATCTCATAACAATCACCCAATTGCCTATCTTAGCAAGCCCTTAGCTTCGAAGCACCAAGCCTTTGCAACGTACGATATGGAGCATTTTCTTATCGTACATTTTCTTATTGCGACACCCCTTTAAAACCCTTGCTGATCACCAAAAAATCAAGTATTTTCTTGGCCAGCGAATTACTACTCTGGTGCAACAAAAGTGGCATGTTGCAACAAACACATTGGAATGTTGTCCAGATTCTTCCAATGGTGTTGCCGATGCCATTTCACGTCACCATGAGTTATTAACATAATGGGTTTGTCTCGCCCCATTTTTTATTGTGTTTCTGAGATTCAAGTGGAATATTCGACAAATTCTATGGTATCATCCTTGCTCCATGATCTGCAGCAGCAACCGAACAACTATTCTTCTTTTCATTTACAAGGAGACCTCATATACTATAAGGATGGTATATTTGTTGCTCCATCCTCTCCTTGCCGTAGTCGTATCATTGAGAAATTTCACTCATCTCCTAGTGCTGGTCATTCAAGGTATTTTCTCACTTACAAGCGTATCACGCTTAGCTTTCACTGGCCGGGGTTAAAAAATGGTCGTAAAATAATTTGTCGCTGCCTACGATACTTGCCAAAGGACCAACTACGAGATGATTCGGTCCCCTAGTCTTCTGCAGCTCTTACCCGTTCCTCAGCAAGTATGACGGACATTGCGATGGACTTCATTAAAGACCTTCCCTCCGTCCATGGCCACAATGCAATCTCGGTAGTGGTTGATCGACTCTCATAGTATGGCCACTTTATTCCTATCAAGCATCTCTATTCGGTCAACAAGATCGCAGAGATATTTGTTAAGGAAGTTTTTTGTCTCCACAACATGCCTTCATCCATTGTCAGCCACTGTGACCCTATTTTCATCAGTAACTTCTGGAACTCTTTCTTTAAGTAGCAGGATACTAAATTATGCAAAAGTACTGCCTATCACCCACAAATCGATGATCAATCAAAAGTTCTCAATCGCACCCTCGAGCATTATTTGTGTAGTTTTGTCAGTGACAAAAACAACTCTTAGGTCCAGTGGCTTCCATGGGCTGAGTGGTGGTACAATACAACATTCCAGGCCTCTGATCATATGACTCCTTTTGAAGCCGTTTATGGTTACCCTCCTCCCACAGTCTCGGCTTACTTGCCAAACTTCTCTTCTATTTCCACAGTGGATCTTATACTCCGAGGGAGAGATGGCCTATTAAGCCGCCTTCGTGCGAACCACCAACTCGCCCAAAATCGTATGCACCAACAAGTGAACAAACATCGCTCTGACCGAGAGTTACAGATTGGTGATTGGGTTTTGCTTAAGCTACAACCTTATCGTCAGACCTCTGTGAGTAAGACTCATTGTCCTAATCTTGCTCCTCGTTACTATGGGCCTTTTCAAGTGGTCGTTTGAGTTGGGAAGGTAGCCTATACTCTAAATTTTCCTCCGAAGGCGAAGATTCATCCAACTTTTCATGTTTCTGTCCTGAAGTCAGCGGTAGGTTCTCACATCGTTCCTTCTCTTCTGCTGCCTCTACTGTCTTCTGAGGTCTCTTTCCTGTGGCAACATAAAAAATTTTCTACGACGTGGGATGTTCAAAAGCGATAACAAAGGGTCAAGTGCGTTGGTTGATCAAGGGGAGGTCTTCCCTGAGCAGGATGCCACTGGGAAGAGAGTTGCAAACCTCCATCCTCCTCCGCTTAGACTTTACAGCCTGAGGACAGGCTTGATCTAAGAAGGGTGACCCATACATTTTCTCTCCACCGTGTTTTATTAAGAGCACTAAAGAAATTGCTGTTATCTTTCTATTTTAATATTAGAATAGAAATTATGTGTTCGATTGAGCACTGCTGCTAGCTGGCAAGATGGACTGAGGTTGTATAAAAGATCCATGTGTTTCCTTTGATGTGTATGAAATGAATTAAGAAGTATACGACAGGCTAAACGGACTAACAAAAGAGGAGGAGATGAGAGAAAGAGAGAGAAAAGAGGAGGGGATGGTATTGGCTGTGTTTGAGATGTAGAAATTGTGCTAGGTTTTGTTTTTAAAACCATTTCACGATTTTGTTAATTCTATTTAGGTTTTGATTTTTTTCATTAGTATTTGGTTTTGATGATTAGTTTAATTTTTAAATAAAAGTGAAATGAAAAACTCAACAAAATTTTTTTGGTTTGAATATTTGCCTATTTTATATATAAAAATGTTATACTTACAATTGTATACAAGGGTATTTTAGTAATTAACTTTAATTTTGATTCCAATTTTGGACAATTGTAAACATTTTTAATGGGAATTAGCTTCCTATGGTCATCATTTCAATCAAGTGGTAGCGCTTGAATTGAGAATGCTCGACTCCAATCCACTTTACCCCTAATTTTTGCTTATACTTTTATTCTTAGTTATAGTAAACATGCCCTAGCTTATGGGACAATTCGTACAATTCTAAATCCTTCAAAATAATCCTTGCCAACCGCGTCAAGGCATATCAATCCGACATCGTATCACCAAATTAAACACCTTTCATGCTAATTCATAGAGGAATCTAATGAGTATTGTCTCCTAAGAAACTTCTATACTTTCAAACAAGTTCTATTGAAGTTCAATTTCTGAAGATTGTTGTGAATCTCAAGTTTTTATGGCTATAACTAGATAAAAACTTACTATCATCGTGAGAATTTTCGAACATATGCTATAGCTGGAATGAGCGTGTTGTGCTCTTTTTTTCTTCAAGCCAGCCTTTTATTCTATTCGATTCTTTGTGGCAAGATTGTAGCGAGACATCATTACACGCCCAATACATTATCATTGACTCACAAAAGTTGTACTTTTTTATTCATTTATTAGGTTTTGTCCCACTGAATTTTTCAAGCAAGGTTTTAGAGATAACTAGTACTCTCCCAATATATGACTCAAATATAAAAAGGGGAGTGTTGTAAATATTGGTTAATTATGTGGATGCCACTTATGGCCAGTATATAGTATCTTTATTTAATTCCTCTGATTTAAATATGAAAATCCTGAGCTTAGCCTCCAAGCAAACACTACATAAAGAAGTCTACTGAGAAGAAAAAAAGACACTCATATAGTACTCTCCCAATATTTCTATGTTGTTCTCTTTATTTCATCCCTTGCCTATATTATTTCCAAATAAATCATAACAAATAAAAAGCCACAAATAAGTTGTAATAAAAAATAAAAGGGACTAAAACTCACTATATAAGTTCTCAAATAAGCTTGTGATATGTCATGGCTCTAAAATGGGGTAATCCCTTCCTCCCCCAAAGTTTTTGTAACCCAAAAAAAGCTACACGAATCATAAAATGAATCAAAGATTTCTTTCTCTTTTTTTAAGGAAAAAAAAAAGTCACAAAAGCAGCTGATCTTGTAAATAAATTCAACCAAAGAAGAACCAGTATGCAGAAAGGACATTATTTAGTGGGCAGTGTTTCCAGTCTAGAACCAATGATATCGAGGCAGCACGTCATCCATTCATAACAGATAATGGCATAGATAATACTGTGTGTTTATGGCATGAAGTAAGACAATTTGTTTTATTGTATCGTAATTGTGTAGCATCATTATTTATTAATTAGTTTTGCATGTAAGAAAATTATGGACGGTTGCAATTTTTAATAAATTTTTTAAATCAACAACCAATGAAAGAAGCATCGAGACAAATAAACGAATAAAATATACGCCGTAATTTGAAGCATTCAAAACATGTGATCGAAAAGAAAAACAAGTGGGGTTTCAAGGAAATAACCCCATTCAATATAATAGTAACATACTTACGAGCATGACAATAAGCCCTCTCCCACACCCCCCCATGTATATATAGAAATCCTCACAAGGCGATATCTCACAACTTCAAAAGCCTTCAGATTTACAAATCAAACCCAACCACCAACTCTTTATATATCCCTTGAACACTAAATAACGTACTGATAAAATCATCAGACTATCAGAAATGTCCACAGAAAGCATGTCAAGTTCCAACTGGGCTCTCTTGGAGTCGATTCATGTCAGCATCTACTGCACGATGATTTCGAAACCCAGAGAAATTTTGCTAATGTACTCTGGAGCTTGATGTACCACTGTATAATTGTCCAAGTACTTCAAGCTCTAGCAATGCTCATTTTGTTGTGGAGGGTTTGGGTGACACAAACCATGCTTGATGTGCATCAAATAACTTCCAGTTGGCGGCGCGTGTTGTTCAGGCGCCACAGAGCGGACGGCATTTCAGGGAGTGAGGCGACGACCCTGGGGTAAGTACGCAGCGGAGATAAGGGAACCAAAGAAGAACGGGCGAGAATCTGGCTCGGAACCTATGAGACAGCTGAGGATGTTTGGCTTGAGTTATGACCGAGCTGCTTAAAATGTGTGGCTCCAAGGCTGTTTAATTTTCCTCACCTCATTGGCACACATGATTCGGAGCCGGATCGTATGGCTTCTAAGCGGTGCTCACCGCAGCCATTATCTCGTCGGTCTTGTTGTCGGATGGTGGAGGTCACTGACGCTTAAACGGAGAAGGAATGTAGTTTGCTCGGCGGAAAAGCTAAGTTGAAGAAGGAGATGAACCATTTCAATTGTTCCAACTGGAATCTTTCTACTTGGCAGCCAACTATTGCATAACGAGTTGTGGTACACTTGGACTACCTTGGCCATCTAAGACGCAGATTATTTTTTCTTGTTTGTATTTTTCTTGTAGTTGTGAGATACTTAAATGTAATTTGTGTCAATCGATATTTTTTTATTTGACACATCCCGATCCCTACGCTTCGTGTGGCGTGGGGAGGGTGGCTTACCATTAATGCTGCTAAAAGACTAAAGCCAAAAAGAAAAAGTTTAAGAATGAATAAGAAGTTAATTAGTTATAAGAATTAAAAGAATACACAAGAAATAGTATGTGAGGGATACAAACTTACACAAACGTAGAAACATCCCTTTACATTGTCATACCACCGCGGCTGACAAGCCGTGCTCTCCTACACCAACTAACCCTGAGGCGCAAAACATAAAAACGGAGTGGGGTCAAAAAGTAGTTTGATAAAACCGGTTGTTTTCAAAGTATAGTAACTCCCTCGTTTGAAAACAAGCATAATTGAGAAAATACGCCTACACTGTAGGCATGAACCTCAAAAATACTACCTTCATTTAAAACATTCGGTACTCCCCGATAAATCTTTACCGACATGCTCACCATATGTAAACACATGCTTCCAAGTGGCTAAAAACCACAAAGAACAAGTAGGTATAATGTAATACGCCGAGTACTACAATGACGCTGAGTCTAACGCTAAGCGCCGGTGCACAAAGTGCGCTCACACAAGTTCGAGCGTTTAGTGCAACCTAGAACAGTTAGTACCTACAATGATCCAAAGTTTAGCTAAGACTGGGTAGTGACTACTCCAACGTCAAGGCTAGTCCTCGGCCACAAGACTGAGTACTAATACCTCGGGTGTATACATCTACCGATGAGCAACAAGATAAAAATACGCATTGCAATATAATACGAACGTTTTCTACCTCCAACAAACGATGCGATATGAACTACGCCATACAGCTAAAGAAAGCGCTGAAAACCATAATGCGATATATATACATTTATCAAACAAAGACCCACTCACCACTCGTAGGTAGCCGGGTCGTGGCGGCACCGTCCTGGGGTAGTCCCTAGTCCTCTCGATAGGCCCCACCTATATGAGAGATATCACCGCATAATGATTTCAAACTCAAAGGTCACCACCAATCTAATTAATTAAACCTATCCCTTGCTTTTTTGCAAATTGGAGGTCCAAAACACCAAAATTATCGTATGCATTTACCGAGGTAGTACACGCCGTCACGAGTCATCATGAAAATGTATTCTAAAAAGGATGCTCCACGCACCACGCTACGCTGAAGGAAGCGGAGTTTCGCTTCCACAGCGGCTCACGCGCTGAGTGCCGGGCCACAGTTAACGCCGACGCTGGCCATGGACTGGGTTCTGTTGATTTTCAACAGGTTTCCGTCAATCCGCTTAAGCCGACGTTACCAAGGCCGGGTTCAATACGGCCTGGATGACGTCAACGCTGGTCATCCTCGCCAGCGGCTGCCGCTTACGCGGCTGTCGGAATATGGAAATTTGGCCCCGCTTGTGGGTAAAATCGTGAGTCATAACTTCTTCGCTTTAAGTCCAAATCGACTTCATTCAAGTATCAAAATGAAGCTAGAGACGAGGAGAACAAGATTTTACCATTTTGGGGACCAAAACTGGCTAGAAGTGGCCTGAAAATGGGAAGAAGTCTACTATGCAAAAGCCGATCACGCTTCCCTCGATTCGCCAACCACCGCATCCAAGGCTCGAGAAAGGTACAATGGACATCCAAGAACACAGCAGATTTATTTGATGAGTTTTGTCAAATCGATTTAGAAAGCCCATGGAAAATTGAACTCCGATGAACAATTTCAAGGCCTGGGCTTTGAATCTCATGTGCTTCTCGGTTCATGGTTCGAGCTCACAAGCTCGGGCTTAATGAACACCTAAAGTTTGCAGTCGTGAAAATGGCTCGAGGGAGGGGATGAGGTGCACTGGGTGCCTCGAGAGATTTTGGGAGGTTTTTGTTTTCGTAGAAGAAGAAGAGAGGGAGAGGTAGACTCGGACAAGATGTACAAAATCCCAGGAAACTGGATTTGCCACGTGCCCTCGCAGTGCAATTGGGCCCCAGCCCAAACAAGACAAAATCGCTTAATTTGAATACGGAAACGCCTAAACGAACGCTTTAAAATATCTGCTCGAGGCCAACGACGACGCTCGCGCCTTCCACGGTTCGTGATCGATTTGTTAATGGGCCAAGAAAATATGGGAAGGCCGCGACGAAGTTGGCGACGCAAAAAAGTCAACCAAAAAGCTTCAACACGTGGGGTAAAATCGCTTATTTCCCACCTCCTAATAAAATAATTTAAATTTTGAACGGATGTGACATTATTTCAGGCGAAAAAATTTTAATTTAATTTACATAAATAATAATTTTTGATACATTCCGAATTTTGATAATGCATACCCAAAAGTTCTGGGTGGTGGCCGGCCGACACCACGTAGGTGACGAAGCAACAGTAATAAGAATTAATTTGAACAATTGAATTGAATGCCCAAGGTCAGAGTACAACACCGTGGAAGAATACGAATAAGTACAGTACGAGTACAAGGCATAATTACACAATACTAAGAAATTTAAAGCCCTCACGACCACCGCGCCGATTGCCGATGTACTCCACCTACTGTTCCAGGTGCAAAACAGTAAGGGTGAGGGGCTAATAATAGTCATTTTTGTAAAAACCTTTGTTTTCCGAAAGTAGTAACTCCGCCTCGTCAAAATCAAATAGTTGGTTGGAAAAATCGCTTCGTAAAACGCACTTTACAATAATAGTAGGTAGAAAAACGAGGCACGGAAATATATTCATCGTCCGAACGCGTAAAGCCACCGTCTCTACATAAAAGCTTTACTCGTAGTTCAGAAATCATGATATACGGAAACCCGCAAATCAAATAAATGCCTCCGTGGCATCGCTGAAGACTGCTGGTACAATCACAATACGTTCATAAGATAAACCGCCGTTTAGGTATAGCAAAACACACAAGTTCACAAGCATGCACATATCTCCGGCCATGAACAAAGTCGTGGGTGTATAAATAACAAAGACTGTACACAATCACGCAAGCTAGCGCAGATACATCATAACGAGTTCAGCCGCGCCTTCAGCACCAGAACAGCCACCGCTATGGATCAGCAGTGGAGCGAGCAGGTGCGCGGTGAACAATCACGCAAAGCCTGGTCTCCGCCTTGATTTCCAGACCACCTAACAATCGTGTAAGCAACCTAGTCGAGCGCGATGAAACATACTACTAAAAAGCTTCTAATTTTGAATAAAACAAAGGGTAAACTCCTTTTAGGGATGCCTCAACCAATCAATATATATGATATTCTCATCGCACTCCTAAATACCAAGCCGTATAACTATAATGACGATACCAAGCGCACGCCACACATGGGTACCAAGGCATAGAAATACCAACTTAATGGTAACCACATAGGTGAACCCAAAATACTGGGAGTTTACGAATTCCAAGGTTCACTAAAATACGCCCAAGGCCCGTCAAACGAGTATAAAATCTCCTAAAATAGTGCCTATTTCGATACTAGCAATACGCTATATAAAATAATGCTGAAATCACCAATTTAATGGTATAATTCCCAAATGGAGATGTAGGCCCAAGCCCACTAATTTCCATGGCCTACCGAAATACTCAAGTCAAACCAGGTGAACCGAGTAAATACCACTGACACAAGGTCTACTAAAATACGCAGAGCCAAGCTAGTAAACCGTAGTAATAAAATAATATAATGTGTGTCTACCATCAAGACGATATAAATATCCATTTAAAAACCACAATATAATGTAGGCATAAACCAAATATAATTTCCCAAACTTAAAACACATTTAAATAATATAGGGAAAGGGCCCACTCACAAATACCAAAGTCGGAAGTCCAAACGTACGCCCGAACGCCACTTGCTCACAAAACCTATTTTAGGAACACTCAAGATTAATAAAGTATCTAAAAACCGAAGAAACGGGCGTCGGAACCCGAAAAACGGAGTTTGGTCAAACCCCAAAACCGCCGCCGTGGCCGCGGTGCGCCGTCGCACAGTCGGCCACACGCCGCTATTTGGCTCACGCGGGGCCGCCACGCTGGCACTGTGAGGTCACACGCACTCCCACGTGCCGCCAAGTGAGTCCACCACGGCGCCACGCCACAGCACGCTGCCGGCCACGCTACGCTGCATTGGCTGCCGTGACACGCGCTTTGGCCACGCTACTGCTATCGTCTTCAGCAGTTACCGCATTATTTCTAACGGCGTTAGAATATTCCGTTAACGGGCGTTAAACTAATCTGACGAATATTCTTCTGGTCTGTCTCACTGTCAACTGGCACGACGCCACAGACCGCCCCACCGGCCATTGACGTCACGGCCACCCCGACCTTTTTCCGGCTGACACCACATTGCCGTCACGGAATCGGGAATGGCCTAATTTCTCGAAATTTCGTAGCTTCATAACTCCTTCATTTCCAAGGCCAAATTGATTTATTCAAGTACCAAAATGAAGCTAGAAGCGAGGAGATCTCGCACTTACCATTTGCAATGGTCTCCTCGGCCTGTGAGGTGGTTTAATTGGGCTCGAGTAGTTTCGCCAAAATCAAACTTGTCGATCTCGAGGTCTCACACGCAAGCCCCCGGTTGTGATCCTGCTCTCGTAAGTCCAAAGGTGAAGTTGGGTTTGAATCAAGCCTCGGACGGCCTTGTCAAGCCAAGATAAAGCTCGCCTGAGAAATCCCACGATTTGGGTTCTCGATTCTCGGGTCAGGTCCAGGTTGGGTGAATTGAAGGCAACAAAGACGATGAAGATGTTCCCAGGATCTCATCTCTGCCAAAGATTGGCTCGCTGGGAGATGGAATTGGGGTAACGTGTGCCGAGAGATTGTGAGGTTTTGTGTGGATTGCAGAGAAAGGGAGAGAGGGCACGGACAAGGACAAGACCTGAACAAGGGTCAAACCTAGAACAGCACACATGGGCTAATAGGTATTGGGCCCCGTACCAACCACCAAATCGTCTGAATTTGAAAATACTGGGAATGCTCTGAAATCGAACGCCCAGAAAATATTCGCCTGAGTCCGAACACGCCCGCCTCGCGGCCTACGTAGTTCAATGCACTTGGTGCACGTCAAGAAAAATACAATTGGAAACGCTGCATGCTACGACTTGTAAAAGTCAACCACAAAAGTCACAACCAAGGGCAAAATCGTCATTTTGCACCTCGAATAAAGTAATATTATTTCCCCGAACGGATGCAACAATTTTGCTAACAAATTATTATTAACTACCCCTCCCCATATAGTTGTCTCAAAACACAACTTGCACAGTTGCACGTATAACCTTTTAAGAATTTTTCTTTTTCACAAGAAGCAAATTGAAAATATATTGAAAACATAAAATTCAATATCGGGTTTCACTTGAGAAACTTCCGTACCTTCGTAAATATGTTCTATGGAATTCAATTTTTTGAAGATTGTGAAACTATTTCAAGTCTTATGGTTACCATAGTTGTTAGAAATTTTATATTATAATATTCAATTTCAGTATTTGAATGAAAATTCTTCAATTCAGTTTTGATAGAATTTGGTACTGTAAATTTACCTTATTTGTAAACTGGTTAAAAGGGAAAGGGCATTGGTGTTCATTATATGTAGGCTAAACATTGCATCTTTGGCAATTGGTTGTGAAAAGGGCATTCTATAGGATGTTGCTTTATTGATAATTGAGTTATAACTCCTCTGTCAAACGACACTTTGGGTCTATAGATATAAAACTTCTCTGTATGGCATTTCCTGTCTTTCCAAGTCTCTTGTCTTTAGAGTACAAAAATATAAATGGGTTGCAAGAGTTTGTGTTAGTGCATATCTGTTAAATTAAGTACTTCCTGTTCAAACTCAGTGTGTTGAGTCTTAAATGTTAGGATTAGTTCTACTCAAGTATCGAAGATCAAGTCCAATCGATGATCGTCAGCTTACGGTAACTAAATCACAATCTCAAGTTTAGGACCGTAAGTGAGACTTTAGAGACCCACATGCATTCTTAGGTGGTTTAAATTTATATAAATGTTATTCAAGGCAGCAGATTGAAGTATCATTTCAATCCCACGATGTTCCGCAAAGTATTGGTCCCGATTTCTCTGTTTAAGCTAATTAGGTTAATTTATATAATTATATATGTTTTCCTTTTTGGCTTAGAATTTAGGCATGAATTATATATGTGTCACGCTCCTACTCCGTGGCTCATGCATAGGTAATAACCTGGTTACCTCTCTTGTAATTCTCAAAAGAAAGATTTGTTTGTTCAACATTGTTTGGTTAGTGTGTCATAAGTTCAAATTTGTTAGTTTTGAAGTTGGCTTGTTTGGTTAGTACCTAAGCTAGAGTAAACCAATCGATTAAGATAATATGAAATTTAGGGACCAAATTTTCTTTAAGGCTGAAGATTGTGACACTAACTCTCTTTGAGGCCCTAGTGTAATTTGCCTAACTGTTTGGATGAAAATAACAGATTTAGCACTTCAAACTAGACACCATCCGCAGCTGTCGCCCGCTACTTAAAAGCAACCCCATGTGAAGTAAGCTCTCACCTATTAACAAGCAAATGCACTAACAAGTAACATTCACCACTTGCTTAAAGAAAGTTGTCTCCTTGTTATTGACAACTTTGCTTCTCTTAGCCCATTATCACTTGTTTCCAAAACCAAAATTAAAAGATTGGAGTTTGAGAGAAACTTATCTAAGCTTAAGAAATACATGGAGTAATTATTATTTGGTCGATTTCATGGTTTCAAGTTTAGTGAATCACAAGATCCTAGTGTTATGTAAGTATTTTTAGTAAGTATTTGCAAGTATTCTGTACTGTTCAATCGTTGTAAGTATCCTTGTGCTGTTAGCTTTGCTTTGCTTTGCTTCTATGTTTTTGAATTTTTGAACTACTTTGTTATCTGGCTTTGTTTCCGCCACTTGGCCTTTGATATTTGAACTTCATTTGATTATTGGATTCGTATACAATTGCCTTCGCTTCATTACTCAAAGTGTTTGTATTCAAACATCGAATAAAGACCGAATTGCGGGCTTCATTCACCTGTCAATCATAATATTTGTGCCTTCTATCAGAAGAGTCTAGATCTCTCGAATGTGTGGTAATAAGGCTCATGTGACCACCACTTGAATAAGGTCTCATTGGATTCACTAATGAGGAATCATGTGTTATTTGTATTGTTATTGATTCATTGAATTCTTGTGTTCATTGTATTGCAAACTTCAATTCAACCCTTTGATCGTAGCATTTGAATCACCAGACACCCCGCCCGAAACCACATGGACACCAGTTTGTGGGCGTGCCGCCGACACTCAGTAAGGACGGCTTACTGTATGCATGCCAACACTTAATTTAAAACAATTCAACCACAAATAGCTTCATGGAAATCATTACAAATATGCACAAGGTTCAGAGCGTAACTAATATAAAGCAAATTCAATAAAGATAGAGTCAAGCTTTCTTCCTAAAATTTCTATCCAAAATGGTGATAGATATTATATTAAAGAACTCAAATGAAAAATAAATCCCTACGTTAAGCCTGAAGGAATAAGAGTTGCTATCAAATGCCTCGACTTCACCGCATGCAATCGCTACTTCAAGTCCTGGTAGCGCTGGCGCAAAACAAAGTGTGAGTGGACGAAAATAAAGTTTTCTAAACCTTTCTTCTCAACATAGTAACCCCTGCTTGAAAATCAAGATAGGTGTAAATCATACTTCCATAGTATATGTCAAAACATACTGTGATAAGTATAATCGAAAAAGTAATCTCAAAGTATAACTGCAAATGACCATTTCAGGTTTCCCAAAAGTCAGTACTCACAACAATATATTAATAATTATAATAAAGAAAAACCAACACGCTGGTATGTGCAATCACCTGGTGTACGTGCCGAGAACCTCATCCCAATCCCGCACAAGCACTTTAATGCTATCAATCCATTTGTACTTAGTACTACGTACACACGTTATTCAGCACAGTCTGTCAAGCACCCGAAGCCTACGCTATGGGCCTTCAAAATAAACATGAACGTGAAGACAAGCTTCTGGTACTCAAGGTATTTATTGTGACAATACCCCGGACTACGCTGCATGTCACCCAAACATGGGAGACTTGTCCCATGGCAAAGGAGAGATAAAGATTACAACACAATGAAAGCATACCAAGTGTGTTTGAAAACATACATATATACACTGCGTGTTTAAATAAAGGATAACATTAACTTCATAATTTCACAATGTCTAGCGTTGCATAAATAGGTATATTCATTAAAATCAATATCAAATACCAATACCTTTATGCGGCATAACCAAAACCATAATCTAAAACCATTTTGCTAATATATATAAATATATATTCATGCCTCAATCATTTAAAAACATATATATATCAACAACATCATAAATATTGCAAAAGCATAGAAATCATTTGTTAAAAACAAAGTCCACTTACTCAGCACTCTGGAATATATTCTCCCCTGTTGCATTCCTCTGAGCTACCTACCGTAGGATTACCTATTTAATATTAAGGAATAATATTAAAAACATCCCTAAAATAAATAATAATAACCCTTTCATAAAAAGAATCTAAAAATAATAATTGTTTTTTAGCTAAACGGCTCCAAAATGATTTCCGTGACCCAAAACTTTTCCGCCGCTGCACCGCTAATGCCGCTTCGCTTCATCATTACACACACGGTGAACACCGCTACGCGCTATCGCGTCGCTATCACACACGGGCACGCCAGCGGGCATCGCACTACGACCGCTATCGGCCAGCGAAGTCAACGACGCTACCAAAGTTAGCTTAATATACTTTTTCGATTAATATGCCGATGCCGTGAATATATTCGCTACCGCGATGTAATATTCTCGTCTCCTTCAACCTCTCGCCGGTCGCTGAGGCCGCCGGCCACCCTCTCGGTTCGCCTCAATCTAGAAAATTTTCTCCCGAATTGTCCAAAACTTCAAAATTCATATATCTTCCATTCCTTAGCTAAATCTTTAATGATCCATATATCAAAAATGAAGGTATTGAAGAGTAGAATATTTTTCATATAAATTGCTGGAAAATGGCCAGAGATGGCCTGAAATTGGCTGAAAACCTTCTGACAAAACCTCAAATCCGCTCTACTCCAAAACTCCGCACCAAAATTCACGTTCATTATATGGAATTGAACCTACTTCAATGTGATAAAACCAATGGGAATGGTTTTATGTTTACTCTAGGCCGAGATTGTCAGCGAACTTCGATGAATACTTGTCATTTTTGTTTTTGGTATCTATTGGTCGATTTGGTTCAATTTGAGGATTTTGAAATCACGCCTGCCGAGAGAATGACGAGACGAAAGTATCTGCTTATGGTTTCGTGTGGTGGTTCGATGGTTTTGTGATTAAACCAATTCTAGGGTTTCAAGAAGTTTTTGCAAGTTTTGCAAGTTTTGATAACATTCTTGTACATTAGATGTTTTGTACATTTTTTTCTCGATTTTGGACCCTCAGAGTACATTTTGAGGCATAAATTAAGAAATGGTAATGAAAATTGCTTATGTTTAGTTTCTGGAGATTCTGCAGCTAATTTTTGCTCTTAAAAGTAACGGAAGTGTCACCTCTCTGCTTTAGTTTGAGCCAAATTGGCCATGGACAATATGGTTTCATTGGGAATTGCCGCTGAATTTCATTTCTATTTTTCCTAAGTTGCTTTAATTACAACACCCTTCTCTCACATGTATTCTTTACTTTTATGTTGGTCTGGGTTTTCTCTGTATCCTTGCTGTGCCTAAAGAGGCTCACCTCCGCTTAACTTTGATATCCAAGCGGTTTATGGAAAATCATTTGGTCTCATCGGATTCAACCAAGGCAAAACCTAGAATCGTTTTGGAAAGTCTTACAAGGTCGCTCTCTTGACTAATACTTGCACTCCAACATATGGGATTTTGATAGTTTCTCGTTGTTCATTTTTTAATTCAAATGATCGAACTTCTCTCTCATTATTCCTGATCCTCGACATGTCGTGTCGTGGAAGTGCCGTCGACACGCACAGGGGTGACGAAAGCCACCATGCATGAATAAGGAAAGAGTAAGAATAAAAGAGTTGAGTGGCGGAAGTAGCGGTGGGGAGGGTGAAACCCATAATACAAAGATGGCAATGGGTCAGAAAGTAAAGTAAATAGTGCACGAGTATAAATTATTCACATCCCCGTGAGGATGGATAAATAAAAGTTAACTAAGGCAAGAGTGAACTTACATAAATCAAGTAATGTCGTAACTGCTGAACACGGCCAAGGAAGTCCTCGTGTCACCGATAAGAGAAACCCGCCTCTAGGTCCCCGGAGGGGCGTAAAACATAAAAACGATGAGTGGGTCAAAAGCAAGTTTCTGATAAAACTCTTTGTTTTCAAGAGTATACTAACTCCTCACTAGAAACAAGTATAATTGAAAACATGTCATACCCTCTGGCATGAACCTCAAAATACTATAATAAAATATACCAGTGTACTCCCCGATAATGATTAATGACAGGCTCACCTACATGTAAACACACAAGTCCAAGTAGCTAAACTACGGTGAACAAAGTTAGGTATAAAAGTAACACCGAGTAATTACATTGACGCCGAAGTCTAACGCTATGTCAAGGCAATAAAGGGCCACACAAGTTCGAGTTGCTCATAGTGCAACCTAGAACAAAGTTAGCACTCAATGGATCCAAAGTTGGGCGTACGGCATCGTAGTGACTACTCCAAACGCCGAAGGCTAGTCCTGGTACACAAGACCGAGTACTAATACCAGGGTGTTATACATCATCGATGAGCAAACAAGATAAAACATGTATGGCAATATAATACGAATGTTCTACCCAACAAACGTGATATGATATGAGTTATGCTAACGCTTTGAAGAAAGCATTGAAAAACCATACGACATATACATTTATCAAACAAAGACCCACTCACTACCTGTAGGGTAGCCGGGTCGTAGCTCCCCGTCTCCGGGTGTAACCCCTTAACTGATAAGTCTCACTCTTATACGCAGATATCACCGTAATAATGATTAAACTCATAAAGGTTATTAAATAACTAATTAATTACACCTATCCCTTGTTTGCTCAACCAGAGGTCCAAAACACCTGAAAATATCATAATGCACGCTTCCCTAGGTAGTACGCTGTCACTTCTAGTCGTTCGCTAAGACTTAATCGGAAAAGGATGCTCCACTCGCTATTACGCGCTACGGGCCACGCGTATGTAGCCGGGCTCGAAGCCGGTTAACGCTGTCATCGCCGACGCTGGGCCACGCTCGACCGGCTGTTTATCGCTAACATCGACGCTTACCCGGACGGGTTTGTGATCGGCTTATTTGACATCAACGCCACTACCTTTGCCTTTTCTCGGGTCGGCCGCATCACGCCAATACCGCCACGGCCACTGCCGCCGAATTTGGCCTAAGCCGAAAATTTTTAAAGGTCCATATCTTTCTTCATTTCTTGACAAATTTTACGTACATATATATCAAAATGAAGTCGAGAAGAGTAGAATCACTTACCTTGGATTGGTCGCACAAGCTTGGGAAATGGTCTGCACTGCCTCAAATTCATCTACTCAACGAGAAAATTCATCTACATCAAAACTCAACCAAATCGTGCAATCACCATAGCAATTCATCTACTCAACGAGAGGAATACAATGGTAGTAGTTAGAAACCTCACCCCGGCTCCAGATTGGCCGAAAAATGGCCTGGGAAGGTCTGATTCTTCCAAGCTATGCTTCCCGTCAAACGGCTTGCACCGTTGAGTCCACTTCTGGCCGAGACGAAGAAGGTGGTGATTTCTGCTCCGCCTCAATCTGACGCAGCCATGATGTGCACTCAGGTACACACTGGAGAAAAAGGGAGAAAAGTCAAATTGAGAAAATAACGAGTGACGGGGAGAAGGAAGGGGAAGGGAAAGAAAAGGAGGTGGGTTTCAGTATTTTGCACCCACCAGCCAGGTGAATCTCACACGCTCACGTGTAATGGGGGCCAAATACGCATGTGTAGAAAAATATTCCCGTAATTATTTTATAAATAAACTTTTACTAGATGTTACACTCTCTCGCATCTTTTGGAATGTCCATGGATTGTATTCTTGGTCTTGCTGTTAGAGCTTTTTCATCATCCTCTCTAGTGGTTCAAGATTACAGTTTCTTTTCGAAACTTTCTACAACTTTCTCCTTCGTTCTACCAAAATCCTTGGATTATAGTGCCTGGTGCTTTTATTCGGGGTATTTAGTAGTCCTGCCTCCTGGATTGTTGGGTGTTGGCTAGCGCACGGCTTTGACTCATTTAGTGTGTTTTTGAGTTGTATCTCCTCCGCTCAATGTTTTCTATTTTCATGACGGTATTCCCGCCGCTTATTTGCGGGTTTACCTTATTCCGGGGCCTGAGGTTGCCAATGGTTGGGGTGGCTTAAGGTTAATATCGGCGGGTCTTGTGTTAATGAACGGCCGGATTTTAAATTTTTGCTCATCGGAGGGTGGGTTGTTCTGGGTGCTTTCTGCATCAAAACACAAAATTTGTAATTCAATGTAAAAATTCTCTGCTTTTATCGAGGTTGTGCGTATAGTTTAGGTCGTAGGTTGGAAACATTTGTGGATTAAAACAGATTCCATGTTGGTTATTCACTACCTTTTTAAGGCTCCTAATGCGTCCTTGGTTTCTATGGTGATTGAAGAACTGGTTTGACGACTTCTCATTAAATGTGATTTATGTGTACACATATTTATAAAGAGAATGAAATCACGTTATGTGATGTTTTAGCTTCATTTAAAGGTATAGTTGGCGTTTATTCCTGCGGTCTACTTCGCTTCTAGATTTTGTAGCCTTTACCCATGCTCATGACATTTCGCTTCGCCCTTATTAACGCTGCTGATTGTTTTGTCTTTGCGTCTTGGCATAGTCCCCGCTTGGAATATTTTTAAGGTTTTCTTTTATTTATCATCAATAAAAATAAAGGGGAGGAGGGATGAGAGCGGAGGGTTTTCTAGGGTGTCATGGTCCTCATTCTTCGGGGAGGGTTGGTGTCTCACATGCCACTAATGCTAAAAGAGCTAATCTCAACTAATCTTTCTCCATTTAGCTAAAAAAACCAATCCTTATTTGTTTAATTGTAAGGCTTTGAAAAATTAAGCTAATCATTCTTGAATTTAGTGATGTGGTTTTGTTATGATTTATTATATATATGTTGGCTTGTGTTGATGTAGAGTACATGCACAAATACAAAGGATATGCTGTGTTTTGAGTGAGTTCATAAAGCACTATGTTCCTAGAATATCTCGGGTCCGAGGATCTTTTCTAGTGTTCATCAGCACCGATATCTTGAGATTGTGTGTGAAAATCTTGCAGAGAAGAGTTGTGAAGCGAGATTGTAATCGTGGCAAAAGGCGAGCGTTGTGTAAGTCCTAAGAGTCTTGGCGCTTGTGCACCTATTGGGTGAGTCTTGTAAAGTTATTTTTCTCAGAGGATTTATTTCACTGTCAGGTGTCCGAGGATGTTTCTCCATGTGTTAGTTTTATCTCTATGAATCGTTGTGTTCAGGTTTAGTTTTTGCACTTTATTTATCAACGTGAATAAGATTGATATCACTTTCAATCCCGTTGTCCGATTATTATTACATTCAACATTGCACTTGTTGATTGATAGCAATTTTACCACACTCAAATTCCTGAAATTACAAAAATATCAAAAGAGTACGAGGTTGTTGTAGTATAGATAACTCAAGCAAGTGTTGTTTCACAGTGATTGATAAATAATTTCAGATTAGAATCCAATTCTTAAAATTAATTATTTAATACAAAAAGTAGAGATTTGTGATCATGAATGAAAAAAACAAAAGCACAAATAAAAATAATGAAAAATTCTCGCAGAAATTTAAATAATTAAAAGAAAGCTCGTCAAGAATTATCGTAAACAAAGATAAGAAACTCTAGAGCCTTTACCATCAATAACAATTTATAGTTCTACTACCACTTATGAATTACACATGTACTTTGAAGGTTAGGTTTTCCTATTGCATATTCCCACTGTGATACCTAGCTAGAACATATATCTAACATGCAACTTGTCTGTATGTATATTCGTATCAACATGAACATACAAGACTCATTAAGTTTTGTGAAAACCTTTGAAAAAACCATGCAAGCCTAAGAGCGATATTTAATTTTAATTGAACTTACAATTATCAATCACAAGAAGCCCACACCATGATATTCAACATAAATATCCAATTACTGGTCATCCTAATGCAGGATCAAGCATTAAGATAACAGATAGTTTAAACCGGTTATTGACAATTCAAAGTAGCATGCATAATATCATAAGCAATTGAAAAGAAACTTACATATTCATGCCAAAGGCTCATGGCCCTGTTCTAGAAAAAGAATCATGATGACAATCACAATTGAAATCATAAACAAATTGATAAAAAGTTTAGAAAGCAACGTTGCAGGCGCTGAGCCAGCTCTGCCAATTTAATCTCAAATTGCTTTCTCCAACTTTAACCCCAGAGATTCATATATATACTAATAGAAAACCAAATCCTACTTGTACAGGCTTCTCCAAAAATAAAAATAAATTAATTACGTAATCCTTTTCTAACAAGGACTTGACCTGCAGAAAATCCTATTTTTGATTGACCAAATCAGCTCGACCAGGCCCATAAATGTCGCTGGTGCTAAAAACGCTATCTACAATTTTGTTGAAGAAACCGCCCAAAAAACATAATCTGGATCACTTATATGCCAAATAAGCCTGAAACGTGAATCTGTCCAAATTATGCAATTCATCTTCAATTATTCGTCACGAGATCAAACGGCATGACTAAAGGCTTGAAATCCTTGACATAATTTTCTTAGCCCAAAACTTTAATTGGTCCTAGTTTGAGATGCTCAAAGCTAATTCAATTCATCCTTAAGATAAAAACATATAAAGAAGTACTGTACCTCAAAAACAACACACATAAAAGCCATAACCTAGAATACCATAAAATATAATATAATATCGAATGTACTGATCACAACTTGTTTTCATCCTCGTTGCATACCCTACCAACATGATTAATAAATTTGTAAATTGGATTAAGCCTATTCACCACCCCATCCCCTCCTCTAGGCCTTGTGTTACGACCGATTGCGCTTGATTTGAAGATTTTGGTATTTCTCTATCAAATTATGAATTGGCGTTTTGGCAAGACGACCAACAAAAGGGCAATATTAAAATTGGCGTCAACATTGTATTCATGCAAGCCCCAATCGGGATGTTTGTTAGTGTTTCTCTTACTCTATTGTTTACCTTGATGGTAGACAATAATTTCTTGTTGTAGTTTATATGTGGTTTATCATCAAATCTATATTGCACTGCCAAATTTTCTGATAGTGCTCCAAACATAAGGTGCCATTTGACGTGTAGCCTAGCTCCTTTTCTGTTAAGAAGAATTGCATATGTTAATGCAATTAAGAGCCCGAAAGGTTGTTGTGGGATACTGCTGAATGACATCGGATGCTGATATCTTGCATTAACTTCAATCTTGTGATTTTAGCGATGATTAAGCATCCTATATGATGTTTCAGAAGCGGATTTGGTTCATTTAAATAAAAAAGAAAATGAAGATATCTGGGGAACTGTTTCTGCATTATTTGACGAAAAGGATGAACAGTGTGTTCAGGTACGATAACCCCTTAAACTTTTCTTAAATTAGTAGATTTTACCTCTACTGCTAGATTGTCCCATTCAATTTGTCATAATTCATAGAATGTCAATAGATCTATCAATTAAAATACCACACGCATAAGATTTGGACAGCAAAGTAGATGAAATTTCAAGTAACTATTTATGAGGGGTTAATTGACTAATTCTAAATAGTTCAAAATAATTTATCAAAAAATAGTTCGTGGTCAATTTCACTGAAGTAATAGTTCGTGTGGTCAAACGACACTTTACCTTATGTTTATATGTGTCGGCATGCTATTCCAGCGTGTTGGCGTTTTTCAAACTTGAAAGCGGCTGAACGCGATGACTTTTGAGATATTAAAGATAAAGATTAATATTAAAGATAAAGATTAATGATAAAGATAAAGATTATCTAAATTCCTTTAAATATTAAAGATAAAGATTAATATTTTCTATGCACTTGAGGTTATTTCCCACATGGTTGCTTCGGGGCATTCGTTCCCCGACGAACAAATGTTTGCATGAAATATGTGATTGATATTCACGTGAGTACACATCTATTTAACTGGAGTATTGCGCACTATATGATTGCCAAATTTGAGTTGTAGTTGTTTGTTTCTGTTTCAGTTTCGTATTGAAACAGTTCGAAAACTCAAACTTGTAGAAATATACTGTCATTCAACAGTATGGAAACGTATATATACACATATATGTGTGTGTATATATATATATATATATGCTAGTATATAATGTTGGCAGTTGACGGAGGAGAGTTAACCATGCAGTAAGAGAATCTGGAGCATAATGAAAAGATGGAGCAGCAATTGTTGAAAGAAAATTAGAAGAAATTAGGTTAGTGAAAAATCAAATGCAATGAAGGGCTCTGAAATAGGGCGGTGCAGAAATTTTGAAAGCCGAGAAAACATGCATTTCGTTTGTCATGAATTTTAAGTATGTATGTCATCAAAGCACGTGCTCATAAGAAGGCATCAGACATTACTTGGAAATCAATATCCAGCGCATCCAAACTCATATTTTGTATATACCCAACTTATTCTATGCAGTCACATTCTATACTCTTTTTTTGTAAATCAAAAATAAAAAAGTTTGATTGTAACTCAAATTTTCTAGCGTATTTAGGAAAGCTCCAAAATTTGTAAATCTTCAAATTAAACTCTTTGACCAACATTTCACGTAAGCACGCTTTCTTTTTTTAAGGTGAGATGAATTAGGGCCTGAAGAAAATTTGACCTTCTTTCTCATAACTTTTTACCCCACATGACGAAGAATCACACATCTAGTTCATTATTTATAGTAATCTATATTATCTATATTATTACGCGCAGTCTTAAGTTTAAATTTTCTACAAAAATATCTAAAACACCCATTGTTACCGATTATAAAAACAAAAAATAAAAATGGAGACATAATAGTAAAAAACATTAAAATGGGAGTGGGAAAGAGAGGACATAATTATCTAGAAAACTCGATAATTATCTTTAAACAAGATGGCAAAACCATTTTCCATCCTGCTCATTCATCGCTTCCAACTATCTCTATCGGTTCATCCTCATTCTCCACCTCCACCATTCTTCCTACCCAAAAATCACTATCATTTGGTAACATTGGAGCTTTGCTTTTGCACATTTTAAACCTTAAAAGGTTGGGTTTCCTCGGTGAGTTTTAGGTTTGAATTTTCCATCTGCTCATCTCATTCTCTCTCCCAATCCCCTCTCTTCTCGCTTACTGACATCGGGTTTTCCATCGAATTTCAATAAATTTGGGCACGACGTGCATTGAGATCACCGCCAATCCATTTCTATTGAACTCGGTACATACTACAACAATAGATCTTGAAAAACTTGAATTTATTTTTAAGATTTAAGTGCATTTTTTTTTAGTGATTTTTTCTATGGTTTTGATTGTTTTTTAGAGCATTTGATAGGTTTTTTATTAATTTCAGCTTATTACTCAAGATAATTACGATATGTCTAAAATTGTTTAATTTTGAATATTTGTTGGGTAGTCAAGGTTTTCTCGATTTCTAAGTATTATTTTGTTAATGTTAAGTTAGAATTTTAGCGATTTTCTCAGAATTTAAACCAATTTGTTCTGCTTTTGTTACGATGCTATTATTTTCATTCTTCCGAAAACTCACATAGAAAGATTAAGGTTTGGAGAATCATTTCTTTAGGCTTTGCAAAATTTTCTCGTAATTCCATTCTAGATATTCTAAAATAAATTCCTGCATCTTTATCTTATTTGTTTTAATAGATTGTTTAAGATCTTTAATCGGTACTCACCAATTTTGAAAGTGCAAACAAGTGGGTGTCAAATGCTATGTTGATGTCAACAAGTTTTATGAATTTATGTGTACATATATTCCTTACTTTCTTTATCAAATGTATATTATTTTTTTCAATTATTATGACCATAACTGTCTATAATTGCCTTATAGCACATTTAGAATTGAGTTGTTTTTAAATGTTAGTTGTTTTTCTTCTATTGTTTGTGGTGGATTATGGACAAAAGGTAGAAGGCTTTCCCGCGAAGAAACATTAATGTTGTTTTTTAATTTTATTATTTTAAGTATTGTCACTCTATTAATAATGTTTTCTTTTGTTCATTTAATTTTGTAATTGATGTTTGAGAAATTCAATCTTAGAATTCCGTAGATGTAGAGGAAGCAACAATTAAAAGAGGCTTCAAATGCATGAAATTGTGTTTTTGTATCTTGCAAGAATCAAAAAGAAAAGGCCAAGAAAGTGAAAGAAAGTGTTTTATATAGAGATATCCTATATCATTATTTATGGCTTAAGGTAAAAGGATCTGGAGAAAAGAAAGAATTGCATCAAGGTTATTGGGCGAGTATATATGCATCACCCAATATTGTGTTTTGTAGTCAAGTGTTTTCTTCTGACGCTTATTATTTTGTTAACAAAGTGTTTAGGATTTTAATGATTTTCCGTAATCGAATCAATTTGTTTTGTTTTGTTATTTTTTTAAATTTGTGAAGAAAAAGAAGAGGGAGAAATTGGAGAAGTTGCATAATAAAAGAAAAGGCTTCCAGGAAAGTAAAGAAAGTGGCCGATAAGGTACGATTAATTCTTTTTATTGCGTATGTGTGTGCTCATAAGTGTGATTTTCCATTGCCCTAAATGAGATTGGCACGTATGTGTACGTATATGTGATTTGGTGCATTCGCGTAATTAAGGGATAGTTTGATAACTTTTGTTAAGTTGTATGTTGTAAGAAATGCATTTTAGTAAGCAAGAACACACATATAAGGACATGGATAAAGTGTTCATATGCAGAAAAGGAGGAGTAATTTTTGTGATGTTTGATTACTCAAGTTAGCGTTGTAGTTTAATGTAAACGTAATTGGTAGAGGAAAGGACACGATATTGAGTAGAAGCATAATAAGAGAGAATTAAGTGCTCCTCGAAAGTATCCATCGTGTCGAGGTTGAGATCGAGACTGTTTTTATTATGCCATTGAGATTTTGAATTGTCATTCCATCTTCTAGAATAGATTGACTATCTCTTTAGAATCGTGATGAAAGGAATTGATTGACATATTATTTACGTTTTTGGTTCCGATTTAATCAGCTTTGGGACGAAATAGTTTGCTATGATCCGATTTTGTTTGTTTGAATTGCAAGGACAAATAATGTTGATCTAGGATTGTTTGAATTATGAACAGACATAAAGCTTATGGTGAAACCCTCACCGCAAGACCATCACCCTCGAGGTTGAAAGCTCTCCGACACCATTGATAATGTCAAAGCTAAGATCCACATAAGCGAGGCATTCTCTGTAATCGTTGTGCTGGCCGATATTTAGGAATCTATGATTGCGTATAGTGAAGGCTTCCAATTGCAAGGCGTTAAGGGTGAAGAAAAAGCTCTCCAATGGACAAATTTCATACCGGGAGAATAATATTATTTTATTCCCCGAGGTGCAAAATGACGATTTTGCCCCTGGTTGACCTTTCGCTGACTTTGCGTCAGAATTTGTACCCACGCCTCCACTCTGTATTTTCGCGGATGTACTGCCGCCATGGAACGCCAGACGCGAACGGACGTCATCGAGTTCGATCAATGTTTTACTGGACGCGATCGGTTTAACGCCTGCTAATCGCGTACAATTCTCGAATGGGGCTTGGGCCCGTGGGCCCAAGAACCCATTACTTATCTCTACTCGCCTCCTGGCTACTACCAGTCCTCACTCTTACCCAAAGAACCAAATAAAGCTCAAAATTTCTCTGCACTGGAAATGAGCATCTTCTCCTTCAAAGCATTTCGCCATTTGAAACCTACAAACCTTTCACACTTTCATTAGTCGAGCCACCGTGCTCGACCAACCTTTGCAAAACCCGCAAAAATTCAAACCCCGTAAATTACCTCGACACCCCAAGTTCAAACTTCAACCCATCGAACATCTGGACTACGGGAGTCACCGGCCTCACCACCTTCCTCTTCGACTCCCGAAATGCTGACTCGGGACCACCGCAACCCGTGTAATTCTCAAACTGAGCCTTGGAAATTTTCCATGAGGTTCACACTCGAACCTCACCATTTCTTATTGGATTCGAACTCAAAATGTCTCAATATAACCACCTTTGTATTCCTGAGGTCCTGCAGGCACCCTCCGATCGAGGCCTTGCATGGCCGAGATTGGCCAAGAATCGAAGTTTGGGAAACTGGCCAAATGTCGCCCAAGATTGTTTCTCCAAATTCCACTCAACTCCGATCGAGTTCGGGCCTCAAACGGGTAAATCCTAAACCTACTCAACTCACTAATTTGATATAAAGTTTGTGAAAATGGTGAAGAATTCAACTCAAGAACTTTTTCCAGCTTCTCTCATGACACACTTCTACACATGACCTGAGTGAGGTTGAAGACGAATTTGGCCACGATTGCCAAAGAAGTTTCAAGTCGACGGCCTGTTTGATGTCACAAATCCGCTTCACTCAAATGGACTGGAATATTCCAGTGAAATATTCATCTGCTAATTCCAACTACGTTAATCTTAATATTCTAACGCCATAGAATATTCCGTTAACTTCTTTAATCTAACAAGAATCGCTTAAGAACCGACACGTGTCACTGCCACTGGCATGGTGGGTCACATGGAACCTTCCAGCCCACGTGTGGCGGCGTTAAGTTGGGATCTACAACCCAAGTATGGCGGGCACAACAGGCTAAATGGCAACATGGTGGCGGCATACAGGCGCGGGGCGCACCCGCTGCCCACTGCGCTGGGGTTTCCACCGAACTCCGCGGCTTCGAACGCCGTTTTCTTTTGTATTTTCGAAGTACGTTATTAATCTTGTGTGTTCTAATTCTAGGTTTGGCGACCGTGGACTTCCGTTACGTATTTTCTCGACCACTGCCGTATTTGTGAGTGGGCCCTTCCTCACTTAAATTAAATATTTTATATGTTTTAATTATATAAAATGGTTTTGGCTCTTATACTTTTAAATTGACTATTAACTTACTTATTGGCAAACTTAATTTATGTCTACACTTTTGAATGACCTGTAGTTTAGTATTTGTTCATATTTTACAGACCTTGTAATTCGTAGGTATTTACTTGGCTGATCTGGAGCAGACTTGATGTTTGTTACACCGATTCTGGGCAATGTATTAGCCATGGAAATTAGTGGGCCCCGACTCCATATTTCCATTTGGGATTTATGCCATTAATTGGTGATTTCTCAGATTACCTTGTATACAGATATAATTATCGTACTCCTCAACCTCTATTTTCTTTCGAGGGTTTAGTGGAATTAATTATTTTAATTCCCTATTTATGCGTTTTTGATTTTATATTCGCTGACTGGCCTTGGGCCGCATTTGGTGAACTTTGGAAACGAGAATTCCTATCATATTTTGGGTTCACCTAATCTACCATTGTTGGTATTTCTATACCTTGGTACCCGTATGGTGTATTCTTTGGTGTATTTTACGATTGTGGTTAATTACTTTGGTATTTTGGGTACTAGCATTCTAGAATACTTTATTTAGTGGTAGTTTTAAAGGTTATCCCTTAAAAGGGAAATTACCTTATAATCGTTTTTATTTAAGAACAATTGTAAGTAGTTTTTATACGCTCAACTTTGGGAGGCTTACACTGTTTATCAGATCGGGTCCGAGGCTGCACTAGCCTTCACGTGGATTGTTCACACGCACTGATACGCCACTATGGATCCATAGTAAGGTGCTGTGGATTGCCTGAGGTCGCACGGGCGGCTCGAACTCGTTGTGATGCGATTAGCGCCGCCACGTGATCGTAGTGGCTACGAGCGTAACTTTGTTTATACACTCACTGCTCATGACAGGATTCTATTCAGGAGAACTGGTGGTGTTCCGCGCTTAACCGAGCATTTATCTTGTAGTTGGATTGTGATATTATCTCGGATTTTCACCGATGCCACGACACACATCGGGATTTACAGCCTTCCCCGTATAACTTTATCTTTTTACGAACTTTTTTTTTTGACAAATTGTTTTATGCCGAACGTGGCTTTCACTGCTTCTGACTGGTATATATTTTCGTACTTACCTTGCTTTTTCTCTACCTACTATATTAGTACGTTTTTCAGAATTCGCTTCAAATCCAAGTAATTCGTTTACTATTGAGGGTTAGTATTTTCATAAAGGAAAGGTTTTCACAAAATAACTAGCTACGCCCACTCACCTCTTTTTGTTTTCAAGGGGCCTCCGTGTTTAACGGCCAAGTTGTTTATTGATCGGACCCTATGTAAGGAAGATCGTTAGAATCTCCTTGTAAATTGAAAATTTCCAAGACTGCACCTTGCACGATCAAGTATTGCATTCAATTGTTCAATTTTATTCCTTATTTTATTCAATTGGCTTTCACAATTCTACGTGGTGCTCAGCCAAAGACATCCCGACTTTTCACATGTCCACGTGGTACATCCGGCTCTGATGTGTCGATTGCATCGCAGCACAGTTACCAATTAACCTGCTGCTCTTCCTTCCGTACTCAGACTTCCTTGTCAAGCTGGTACTAGACTAAATTCTTGAATCTTGGCTATATCTCTTCCTGTGATTCTACTAATCGCTACAAGTTGTACTTCGAACTCGTGTTCTCGAATTCTTCTCCTTAATTGAGAAATTCTCCGAATCTCTACACTTTTTGGTATTGTTTCCTCTCCGTTTAATTCTAAGTTCTCTCTTAGTGTCATACCACCTCGACGTCACTAATGCTAGCTTTTGGTAGTTTTCTACTGACGGGTTTTGTCGTTGCTGCACGCGTAGTTTTTAGTGCTTAACTCTCCGGACGCTTTTTACCAACTTACGCTGAAATCACACCAATTGGGAACCGATTCATTGTTGTATTTCAGATTCTTGGTGGTATGGTGTCACTTGACACAACGGATGATCTTCATCAAAATACCTTCCTCAGGGGACGACGCTAGCTTAGCCGCTTAACTTGTTTTCGTGGTCCGACAAATTCTTGCAGACGAATTCGTGAGACTTGGTTTCACAAATTCTTTCACTAACGGTGTTTGCTACACAATCGACCCACTTCAACTCACGGGTGACGCTTGGAACAACTAACGTTGTTTGATCGACGCGTTTTCAACTTCGTAATGTAGGCGGCATCGCCGAAAGTACGCCAACAAGGTATCAAATTGTTTGTAATTGAAGACTTGAGACGCTTCTCCCAATTATTCTTATCACTTTCATTTTCATCCGAAAATGGAAAATTATCACCGTGATTTCCTTTGCACGGGCAATTTCTCCGCACGTGATGACCGCAATGACTCCTTCGATGATCAGAACCGAACTCCTGGTTTGCCGACTTTTCTCGAACACCAGACCACTACTTCGATAGTCGTGACAATTTTCATCTTCGTGATGTTGATCAATCAGGTGGAGTCTTTACGACAAAGGTTGTTTGTCGTGACTCACTCCTTTCGAACGATTGGAAGAATCCTTTTCGCCCTTCTAAAGTCGACACTTCTTTCCACTCATGACTTTTGTCATTCAAATCGACCATCTTCCCTCTCACAGGCATGTGCGCTATTCGATCATTCGCCTTATTAATTTCGTGATGGGATTGCATATCCACGAGTGACGGTGATTGAAAATAACTTCTGCTTTAACTCCACTGCGGCGCATTCAATCGTCCCAGTGGCGCTTGACTTCTACCGACCTCATGTTTGTTCGCTGACGAGGAAACAAACCACCCGCACAACCTGGGAACCGATATTAGCCTTATTGAATTTTTAGAACTCCTGCATGGGCTCGAAGCCTGGCCGAGTTCCTAAGTGAAATCAATTCTGTGAGTTCTTTGGTCTAGCCACCATTCAACTCCTCGAGGTCCTGCAAGGACTGAATCAAGCTCCTATGATGTATTAAAATGGCCTGGGGATCACTGCTCGAATCGCCTCTTGTACCCGGGGGAGAGTTGGCACAGCGGTCTTCTTTCTACTCCTGAAGGAATCTATCTTTCATCGTGAAATTTCAAATTTAAACTTTCTATCAACAATCTATTTTCTGGAGACGCATATCACAAGGCAATGTTATTCCACACCGGAACCTTTCTCCCGTATTCTCGTTGTTCTACTCAGATTCCGGTGATGTCGCTGGCCTAAATGGTGGAGCGTTGTCAGACTTAAGTAGTTAGTATTATCGCATCAATATATTCGAACGACCCGATCTTGTCTTCGGAAACGTTAATCATTCTTGCTTTACTTGAGATCCAAACGACCCAAGTACTACTCCACTACCTATTTCACCCTTGTTTACTCAAACTACTCTCGACCACATTGTACACCTATCGGCACGATATGGAATCCTACGCCGTGAGGCAAAGTATGTTTTGTTCCTCAAGGTTTCAGATACTTCATATCATTGCAATCAAATTTGCTTGCTAACTGGTTCCTCTGATGTCGTGGGTTCGACGTGATCCTGTAGGAATGGATTGTTACCTTCACTGCGCTGCTAGGATTGGTTTCCGCAAGGTTGACTACCTTCTTGCCACCGGCATATTGATTGTGACGCTTAATGCAGGAACACCGTGAGAAATCGACTTGTGAGTCAGATTTCACCGCGAGCACAACGAAACTGCTGAAAGTTAGGAGTCAGGATAGTGGTATCACATTTTCGACGTGCTGGAGGAAGAAAATTCTTTTCGTGCTGGCGATTTACCTATCACAATCTAATCTTCCCGAGGTCTTTCTCTCGACGACCGCCTAGATTACCGCCGAATGAAGTGAAATTCACCATCGATCTTCCAGGCACTCATCTTATTTCTCTCCTCACCTCTTATCTTTCACCACCTGAGTCAGGTGAGCCAAAGGAACGCTCGTAACCTTCTCGGCCTCAGATTCTTCAACTTCGCACTTCCTCGTGGAGTCAGGTCTTATTCATTCAACGAAGTGACGATATTCTGCCTCGCATCGATTTAGGCAATTTATTCTGGGTGGCGACTAAAAATCGCCACTCGCCTAGAATCGATGATATCTTTCACCAAAATTCAAGTGCATGGGGCTTTTCTTCAAGATCGATCCGATATTTAATTGTTTTCACCGAAGATCAAAAACGCTGTTGTTTACTCAATTAACTTTCTCGGACTCGCTAGCCTTATTTAGTTTTCTTGTCAAGTACCTTTCTAGATGACAATCGCCCCCAAGAACTTTCATAAACTTGTTGGTTCGAGTAACCCCGCCTCAGATCTCGACAAGTTCGCGGATAGTCTCTCCTGCTGGACTCGCATTCCACCTCGGGGCCGATCATGCAAAAGTTATCAGGCATGATTTTGACGAAGCTTAAGGAGTTTTCGCCTTTGTGCCAATTTCAACTTGTGCCAATTTACCCTAATCATGTGTCTGAACATGTGATTTCTGCATTGCTTTCTCACGCATCCCCTGCATGGTTGCAAATGCATGGGGATCGAAGGCGAATTACGTATGTTACAAAATTCGATATTTTCTGACTTAGCTCTGCCTTACCAACGTTTCGTGAGCGATTTTTCTTTTTACTCGCTCACGAAACTTGCCAGGCAATCTCCAAATTCGTGGAACAACGACTCACGAAAGCAAATTTTCCGGATCGTCAAGTTTGGTCTAATTTATTTGTATTACCGCTTCCAACTAGCTTGCGTATTCACGTGTTCTACAAAGCTGATGAGTCATTGAGCGGTTGGCTTGCGTATTATCAATACCGCATGGATGGATAATCACCATGCTTTCGTGACAATTGAACCGCGTGAGATGAATTATCGCATCCATGATTCGTAGGTTGGTCGCGTAGCTTTATTTCTGAAGTTCTCGCTTACATTTTCTTTTTGGTGAGACGTGCAGGACTGCATACCCACCACCAAAGTTTGAGGCATCTCATTTCTCTCGGGAGACCTCAACCGCCTCGAGATGGATTGAGTCGTTTGAGTGACTACGATTACACTACCGCGACACCACTGGCCAGGAAAACGTAGTAATCGGTACTTTCATCGTACGTCCCTAGACGACCGATTTCTCGCTACTAGAGGTATTATTCCTCTTCGATCGATTTTCTATAATCGTTGTCACAATGAGTTGTCAGATGATTGAGTGTTCTAAACACTCTACCGAGATAACCAAGTATTTCTCCACCGCGTTTCTTTCAGGAGTCTCTGTGAGACGACATCGTGATTGTGTTTACTCGTATCCACTAAGCAGATTTCTTACGGAAATTCCTGTGGATCTAAATTTTATGTTGGGGTAGATTGATTGTCAGCTGCATCGGCAATAATGATATTTATTCTGGGAGAAATGACGATTTTGCCCTTGGTTGACCTTCGTTGACTTTTGCGTCAGAATTTGTACGCACGCCCACTTCTATTTTCGCGGATGTACTGCCGCTATGAACGCCAGACGCCGAACGGACGCTATTCTCCGAGTTCGATCGAATGCTTTACTGACGCTAATTTGCTTAACGCTCGCTAATGGTAATACCCCGAATGGGGCTGGGCCCAAGGGGCCCAAAGGAACCCATTACTTTCCTGCCTTCTACTCGCCTCCCCACACCCTACTTCCCTGTGTCCCTCACTCTTACCCAGCAGAAACCAAACAAAGCTCCAAATTTCTCCTGCACTCGAGCCTATACTCCTCTCCTTCGTGCCATTTCTCGCCATTTGAAACTCCGCAACCTTCAATTTTTCATTAGTCGAAGCATCGCGGTCGACCAACCTAAAACCTGGCAAAAAGCTCAAAAACCCTGCAAATTACCTCGACACCCCAAGTTCAAACTCAACCCATCGAGTCAATCCTTGGACCATGGAGGCCACCGGCCTCACCACCTTCCTCTTCGACCTCGAATTGCCGGGACCCGACCACCGCAACCTGTAATCTCGAAACCGAGGCTTTGGAAATTTTCCATGAGGTTCAATTTCCGAACCTCACCCATTTCGATGGATTCGAACCTAAATGTCTCAATATAACCACCTTTTGTATTCCTCGAGGTCCTGCAGACCCTCGGGACGATTGCATGGCCGAGATTGGCCAAGAATCGAAGTTTTCGAAATTCCACAACTTCACCTGATTGTTTCTCCAAATTCTACTAACTCCGACCAAGTTTGGGCCTCAAATTGCAAACTTAAACCTACTCAACTCCAGCTTCAATTTGATATAAAGTTTGTGAAAATGGTGAAGAATTCGAACTCGCAACTTTTTCCCGCTTCCAAGGACGAAGGACGGCACGTGAGCACAAGGCCGGGCGACCGGAGTGAGGTTGAAGACTTCCACCGGCGCTGATTGTGCCAAGAGTTTCGTCGACTGGTCTCCGCTGGAGCACAAGAACCGTTCAACCTCGGCCGAATCGAATATTCTAAGGAATATTCATTCATATCCTATCTACAGCACCTAATATTCTAACGCTCGCTAGGAATATTCACTTTCTTAATCTTAACAAGAATCGCATGCTAACCGACACGTGTCACGCGCTGCGGCCAACGTTGGGGTACGCCAGGCAGTAACTTCTGTCCCAAAATTTATGTGAAATTACCAAAATACTCCTAGGGGCAATGTTGACTTTGTTGACTTTTCCGTGACGATCAGGAAAATCATTTTCTTTGCATATCTTGTTGTAATTATTGACACGGAATACATGTGGGTTAACTAACCCAATTCGAGTTCCAATCTAATGTTACCAACTTTAAAGTAGTAGGGGCATTTTGGTAATCTCGCTTAATTCGTGTTGAAAATTAGGTTTTGGCAGTTTGTGGCTGACCGCACGCAGCCAACCCATTTTCCCCCATTCCCGCACTCCACATTCTCTCTCTCCTCTCTTTCTCTCCTTTTCTTCCTACCATTTACGAACCGAAAGCCACCAAACTTGAACGAGCACTAAACTGCAAACTAACGCCCCAAAATCATACTGTAGTGTTCTCACATTAGACGAGGATCAGAGCTTTAGTTTCACAAATCTGACTCCCGATTGTTCAAACTGACGCTCTGAACGGTTTCTAAACTAACTCGTCGATTATGGTAACTGTGCCAAGGTAAGCCTCAGACCATTACCATTGGTATTTAGTTGGGCTGAGTAGGTTCTTTTTGATATAAAGTACTAATCTTGGTGCGTGATTAGAAGGAGAACTAATTAGGTTTCCGGCTTTCCGGCTAATTTCAGGCCATCGCCATTTTCCTACTTCTCAAATTGGTATGAAAATGTTCTACTCTCAATACCTTTAATATATTAGTATTATACGCTCCAATTTGGCTAAAAGAACTAAGAAGATATGGACATTTTAAGTTTAGTGGGACACACTGCATTATTTTTCCGTATTCCCATGAACTGCATTTGCCACAGCGGCTGGTGCTTAAGCAGAACAGCCAAGCAGAGTTCGCGAATTCTGGCGAGAGGAAGGGAGGAGAGGAATATTCTCAATCTGCACTAATATTCTTACCGTTAGGGAATATTCCCTAACGCGGCGGTATATTCCGTTAAACTTAATCTACAGGCTTTCACAAAGAGCGCGCTGCCGCTGGTGGTCGACGCCGCAGCCGCTGCGGTGACGTCACAGCCACAGGCCACTTCCATCACAGTGTCGGGCGCTGGCGGAGCGCGTTCCATTGTGGTGGGATGCCGTTTCCTGGGGTTTTTACTGCGGTGGGCGCGTCTGGGGTTTCGCGCAGGCCGAAGGCAGCGCGCGTAGGGTTTCGCGCCGCGTGATGGCCTGACTGCTTTCTCTTGCCGTGGGAGGCTATGGGACGGCAGCAGTAGGGTTTTCGAGGCCCTAATTCGCTGAGTTCGCTTTCGCAAAAATAATATTATTTTTGGGGGTTCTTCTTTGTATTTAATTTAATTATTTTTGGGGGATGTTCTAATTTATTCCTAACTTTAAATAGGTATCATGGCTCCGCACACCCAGAGGACAACGCCGGGGAGATTTCACTCCCAATACTCGTGAGTGGACATTGTTTTATGCAATGGTTTTTATGATTGAAATTAAATATGACTTTGATTTATATATGGTTTTAAGTGGTTTAAAGCATGTTTAATTATATATATTTATCTAAATATATATACTTGTTGAATACTATTCGTATAACTATAATTAATGTATTTATGGTAAGTACATAGGATAATTAAGCATTTTCGTGATTTGAGATGATTTATCAATTATGTTCATACTTTATGAATTATCCTAATTTATGGTATCATTTTGCATAATTACGATTTGATATCCTGTTATATGGTTTTGGGAGATTTATTACCTATGCAATGTTGATTATCAGATTTATAAATGGGGTTTTGGCTCCTATATCTATACACATGAGTATGTATGTATGTTTTCAAACACACTTGGTATGCTTTCACTACGCTTGTAGTACCGCTCATGGCCATAGGACAAGTCTCACATGTCTGGGTCACACGCATCGCATTCAGGGGTATTGTCCTAAATACCTTTTAGTGCAAGCTTGTCTTACGCTTATTGTTGTTAAGCTATGGGGAAAAGGCCCTTACTCACGTAAGGACTCGGTGTGACGTGTCATGCGCAAGTGCTTACATGTGTGTGGTACTAGGAGTACAAATTGATGGATAACGTAGCGCTTGTACCATGATCGAGAGGCTTAATTCCTCAACCCGCATATGGTGACTGCCATACATTCTGCGGTTGGTTTTTCCCTTTATATATATATGTGAATTGATTTAATGGTGATTTATGGATTTCATATCTTGTGATTTATTAATACTTTAAGTATATTTGAACTAGTAATGTTGGTATATTTTCACGACTATTAACGGTTTTCAAACAGGGGTTAGTATCTTGAAAAGAGAAAGGCTCAGGAAAAACTTTGATTTTTGTCCACTCACTTTGTTTTTTTCGCCTCTTCGTGACTTTAGTGAGATAGCTCGGCGAGGTCGAGGACAGGGCGGCCTTCCGATCTTCATCCCAACCACGTAGGGATCTATTTTCTTCTTCAGCTTTCTATAATAATATCCAAATTCGTTATGGATAGAGATTGCAGGGAACTCGCTTGTTATTGTTTCCGGCATTGCTCAACATTAGTACGCCCAACCATATGCATATCGACATTGGATATTTATGTCTTTAATACAATTCATTTCTTCTTCATCAAGTGTTGTCATGCATTTAATGGCTTCGCTCACTACAAGTGCTCATTGAAGACGCCGCACCTTGCGATCCACGTGCACGAGGGTGGGTGTGTCACGTGGGTCGCGTGGGAACCTTCCACCACAGGTGGCTACAAGGTGGGGCGCTGGGTAAGGCTGTAGACTCACACTGGGCATGAAGTGGGGCGCGTGAGGCTAACAGAGGCCAGCAGGGCGGCACAGGCGGAGGCTGCGACGGCTGCCCACTACAAGTGTTTTAAGCCGACTCAAAACTCCTCGCTTAAGCCTGACCGTTTTGTATTTTCGAGTATCGTTATTAATTCTGGTGTGTTCTAACGGTTTGGCGACTGTGACTCTAGCTTATTTTCTGACCACTTCTGCTTCTGTGATTTGTGAGTGGCTCCCTTCCTCACTTAAATTAAATATTTTATATGTTTTAATTCTTATATAAAATGGTTTTGCCTATACTTAAATTGACTATTAACTTACTTATTGGCAAACTTAATTTATGTCTACACTTTTAATGTGACTCGTAGTTTAGTATTTGTCTGTATTTTGGTAGACCTTGTAATTCGTAGTATTTACTTAAGGATCGGATAGACTTGATGTTTGTTACACCGATTCTAAGAATGTTTAGGCCATGGAAATTAGTGGTTCACCCATATTTCCATTTGGGATTATGCCATTAAATTGGTGATTTCTGTACTACCTGTATGCGTATTACAATTATCGTACTAACCTCTATTTTCGAGGGTTTAGGGAATTAATTATTTAATTCCCTATTTATGCGTTTTGATTTTATATTCGCTTGACGGGCCTTGGGCCGTATTTGGGTGAACTTTGGAACGATAAATTCCTATCATATTTTGGGTCTTACCTAATCTACTCATTGCTGGTATTTCTATACCTTGGCACCAACATATGTATTCTTGTATTTTACGTATTGTGGTTAATTACTTGGTATTTTGGGTACGTAATTGAGAATACTTTATTTTTAAGGGTAGTTTTAAAGGTTATCCCCAAAAAGGGAAATTACCTTATACTGCTTTTATTTAAGAATACTCCGTGGCATGTTTTTATAATGTCAACTTGGGAGGCTTACACTCTGTTTATTGTAATCGGGGTTCGAGGCCGCATCAGCCTTCACGTGATTGTTCACACGCACCGATACGCTCACTATGGATCCATAGTAAGGTGCCACTGCTCGAGGTCGACGGGCTCAACTCGTTGTGATGATTAGCGCCAGCCTTCTTCACGTGATCGTAGTACATGAGCGGTAACTTTGTTTATACATCAAATTGCTTCATGACACTTATCTGTATGAACTCGTGTGTCTCGCTTTGTTTCAACTCGAGCATTTATCTTGTGTTGGATTGTGATATTATCTCGATTTTCACCGATGCTACGATACTATTACCGGATTTACGCTTCCCGTATAACTTATCTTACTTCTAACTTTTTTGGATAAATTGTTTTATGCCGATCTGGCTTTCTATCCGCTTTGACGGTAAGTATATTTTTGCATTTCTTACCTTTGTTTTTCTACCTACTATATTAGCACGCTTTTCTTCCTCGTGAATCTGCTTCAACCAAGCACTGCTTATGTTTAGGGTTAGTATTTTCATAAAGGTTATTTTCAATAAAATAACTAGCTAAGGCCCACTCACCCTTTTGTTTTGGCGCCGGTGTTTAACTACTGAAGTTGTTTCCATTACATCGGGACCAAGTGGTGGCGAAGATCGTTAGAATCTCCTTTAAATTGTAAATTTCAAGATTCTCAGACTCAGACACCGTTATCAGATTCAATTGTTCAATTTATTCCTTATTTTATTCAAATTGGCCACCCTACGGTGTCGGCCAAAGACATCCGACTTTTGGTGTCTACGGGTACATCCTGACTGACGTATTATCTCTTTGTCGATTTTTATTTTGTCTATTTCTTTATTTATCTTCATTTTATAGTGCGGTTAATGATGATATATTTGTTACAAGTCTCATAAATATGGACTCATAATACACAATCAGAGTTTTAGTAAATATCAGATTCTCATTTTTCAAATATTGTTTACTGTACTCATTATTCTGCAATAATATAATTTATATTTGATCTTTTTCTTTAATAGTTTGTCTATCTCATGAAAATATGAAAACTTTCCTAGATAAAAAAAAAAGTATAAAATGAATGTCTGGATATACAAAATGTAAAATTAGAATTAAAATTTGTACATCGTCTAATTATAAAAATGTTTTCTGTATGTGTAAATATAAAAGAAAAAAAAAGAACTATGTAAGGCAGCGTAGTGCATCTTGATGTAAGAAAAGGATAAAAAGAAGAACAACACTCTTCAAGCTCAAAAACAAAGGATGGTTCCTTATTTTTATCTTATAATACTATGTTATCTATTGTTGCATGTTGTCATTTGGTGGTGTTCATATATACAAAATCACTTGCCGGCACGCAGCGCCCCAGGGATTAAAAGAGGTCTCTCAAGTGCAAAGAGGCTAACGAACACATCTTTAGGGGCACGAGTGCATGTGAATAAAAGGTCTCTCGTGCACGCAGTCAACGCGTGTGCAGAGGCTAGTATGGCTAATTCCAATCTTTAATTGTTTTATTTAACGCTTTTATTTCCATTTTTTTGTAAATTGATTGGATTTAGTTTTAGCAATAGTTCATGAGCGTGTGTCGTCATATTAGGAATAATTATTTTTCACGTTATTCGATATCTTCATATTAGGAATTAACAATTTTCCTCATTGAAAAAATAGTATAACTAATGAAAAAGGATATAAACTTTCAATCTTAACCAAAAAATTAATTCTAATAATCTCAGATTTAATGGTTAAGTTTGTCTACCATCAAACTAGCCTAAATAAAGCTAGCCCAACTAAAATAATAGGTCTAGTTTTCCATTTACCCAACGGCAAGCTACTGTTTATTTTATCTCCTTCTTTGATATTTTTCTCTGCTGCTTTTTTTTCCAATTCAATTCCATTTTTGCAATCTCAAATCTTCCAAGAGCTTTCTCACCGCAACTCCCCGCTTGCTCCTCCGCCACCTCTCGAGCTCACCGCAAACAATGGCGGTTCCTTAATGCCTCCCAAGGACTCTTCCGAGTTTGAGAAGATTGGTGCCATCTACAGCCTGGGACCCTCGACCTGACCATTGAGGTCGCTTCTTTTCTACCTCCACTTCTATGAGTTCTTTCTCCATAAATTTTCACTTTATTCAAATTTTGTTCGTCGTCACTTTCGACATTTGCTCTTAATCTTCAAGTTCTATTGAAATTTGGTTTTCTAATTTTTTGTTTTGCGCCTGGGCCACGACACGTTTCTCGGTCCGTTTCGCATGTGAAATTGGAGTGCTTGCTTGAGCCAGCAAGTCCAAGTCGAGGTATACATTGAATTCTTGAACAATAAGCGTAAATAGTCTCAATCTCTTTCATTGTTATTTCAGATAGATACAAAATGGGGCCACTTTGTCATTGTATACAAAATCTTGAATATAATGGATGGAAGTCCAAGATCGTGACCAAGGTATGTATTGTCTATATGCACACGAGTTGTCATTTTTGTTAAAAATTCTTAATATTCTGCTGTATTTACCGATTGCTGGTTCCATAATTTGATACTTTATGTCTAGATGATGGTAGTGGATGGACCCTAAAAGCTATGCTGCGTTGTATGAGTTTCTCTCTGCTTTTCGTATAAGAAATCAAAATTAGTCATCGGACAATGTATAAATTTTACCATTCACTCTAAATTCTCGCTTTTACTATTCGCGTGGTATTTATTGGTTGACTTTAGAAGCTTCTGCATGGAAATGGCTTCAAGACTATTACTATGAGATTCTGGCGTGGATGTTATTGTGTTCAAGCCGCCACCAGATACAAGGTTTGATCCCAATAGTTATATTATTAGTGTTTTCATAAAATCTATCATTTTTTAGTCTCAAATACAAATATTCGTCGTATGGTGATCTAAAGAGTGTTTGGATGTATTTTCCATTGTATGTTAAAGAAAGAAGCAATTTTTCTGAAATTTTGCAATTAGTATCGATTCTCTTTTTCTATTTCCGCAGAGTGGCGAGGACAATGTTAAGAGTGGGATCATTAAAATGACTATTGAAACATTCAAAGATCTTTTTTTGTGATCTATAAATTTTTGTAGGCCATGAGTGCCATTTGAGTGTAAATAAACTGGGAAATGTCTTAGTTCATACAATTTTTTGTTTCGTATGGATGTCTTTTTGTTATGCTTGTTTTCTTCTGATTATTTTGCTATGTTGTTTGTTAATTTAATCTTTATTTTTACTCACATCGGACTTGTTTGAGTAATTTTTGTTAAAGTGAACCACCACTAAATGTATTAGTTGCATTTCTAAATGTAACTAAAGAGTTCTCAATGTGGTATAGGAAATCTCTATGACAAGTTGGATTAATCTACAATGTTCCTCCCTCCTTTTGAAAGTCAATGCATCTCGCATATCTCGATGTGGCTTATTCCATCCAAATTTTTAGTATACTTCAGCCCCAATTGCCAAAGAGTAACATTCGTGAGTTGGCAGAAAATGTCGTCGTAGCCATCACGTACAGAAAGTGTCGTACTAAAAGTCCAAAGGAATCCAATCAATTTAAAAATCATTCCATCATCTCAGGAATAAATTAGAACAAGATATTCCCGATAATGTCACTGGAAGTAACAGATGTCGTCTCTTGACATTGGAATTCCCAAAACATACCCAAGAGGAAACAAAGTACGGTTGGGTAGTTTAAGTAAACAAATAGAATGTCACTGAGTAAGTGTCACCTGGACCAATTAATCCTCTAGCAGAATGGCCAAGAATAGTCAATGTACCCGTGATCAAGTTGGGATTATTTTGAACATCCAAATGAGTGAGGTTGTTCACTTAGCCGTGAGTTTACTGTCTTTCCAAACAACTATTTTGGAACCTAGATTCTGACTATTGCGATTCTGATTTTCTAACATATCCACCACTGCCGAGCGTTACATCAGTAACCAAATATTATCCACCGTCGTACCATTGTGCACCGTCGTACCATTGTGCACCGCCAATAGTCTCCAAACGCGCACTCACCAAGGTGGTGAGAATTGTATTGGTGGCAGAACTGTGTGCCTGAGCTATTTAGACTTCCCAGAAGTCTGGATTGAAAACTATAAGGGAGTTTATCCCCAGCACAAGGTGTACTGGAGTTAAATCCACCCGAACTGAAATCGTATCCATTGGAAGATTGATTCTTCTGTTACACATTACCATCGCCTTCAATCCAACATTGACTGTCAAGTCGACAAGTTCAAGCTAGTAACAAAAAGTTTCAGGCATCTCTGTACTTGTAAAAAAGTTTGATATGCTAGTTAGAGGTAATCTCTAAAGCATTTCCCTGAACAGACGAGTAATTGTCTGAAAGACATTGGCAAAAGCCTCACTACGTTGCTCGTAAGGAAAAGCAGCACAGCTAGTGCTGTAAGCCCTCAAGTAGTTTGATGGGATGGCGTGGTTCTGACATACAGATCTCTAACAATTAAAGGTGCTTTCATCACGTGTGTGATGAATGCAGGACTGCCCAAACCTATGCTGTGATACCAATTTAACACACCCCGAACCGGATATCCACGTGTCAATATTGGATCGAGATATGTTGGCCGACATCCTAGAAGGGATGACGAAAGCCAAAGTGTAAGTGTTGTGTAAAAGTACAAAAAAATTAAAACTAAAGTCTATTTTGAAACTTATTTCCAAATAGCATCTTAAGTGCAGGGCCCAATAAACAATAATCAGTCTCAGAGCACAACTAAGCATATGATAGACATAATACAACTATTAGGAACATACTTCCGTACAATAGCTGTAGAAGGTGTCAGAACCACCAGTGATAACTTCACTTGCCATCGGATCAGCCCTCTAAAACCTAGAGGGGGCGCAAAACAGAAAATGTGAGTGGGCAAAAATAAACATTTAGAAAAACCTTTGTTTTTCCAAACATAGTAACCCCTCTTTGAAAATTCAAGTATAGTTTTCCCAAATTCATACTACGTATAGTATGGAAATTTTCAAAAATATAGATAAATACCTTTATCTCGAATAACATATAATATTTAGCGTCAAAACGTTAGTAAGGCACCGCTGCCAAAATATGAGTAATACCAATATCTCAACATAAAGTATGCCCAACAACATATATAATATGCTCATCAACGTATGCAGACACACAAGCCCATGTAGAAAGTAGCTACATGGAACAGGCTGGGTGTAAAATAATATATGCTCTGTACTACGATCACGTGAAGCTGGCGCTAAGCGCATCACATACGAGTCCTAGCTGCCTAATGTAGATTAGTACAGGCTGACACTTACAATGGATCCAAGGTGAGCATACGGTGCGGTGTGAAGATGCATGTGAAGGCTGGTCCTGGCCCGGACGAGTACTAGACACCGGTGAATGCATGTATGATGAGCAGATACAAATATACATAATCATGCCATTGCAGTTTCACAAATCTCAACATAATAATATTTCTTTATACTTAAATCATAAGTAAAATCATGGCATGATGGAGAAAATCAATTATAAAAACAAAGTGGAAAAAGATATAAATAATATTCGTTATTCAAAACAAAACCCACTCACAAATACGTAGTTGGGTCGCAATCGCCTCGCCTTGTCTGACCCCTGTACTTCTCGTGGTAAGCCTCACCTATATGAGGTATCATTATTATAATGATTAAACTCATAAAGGTTACTAATTAAATTAATAATTAACACCTATTCTTGTTTCGCTCCAAACTGAAGTCCGAAACACTTCGAAAAATACCATACATACTGCCCAGAGGTAGTACGCATCGTTACAAGTCGCTTGGAAGTGACGCAAGTCAAAAAAGTGGCTCCACGCGCCCCCACAAGTGGGCCTGCCTTGGCTAACGCGCGACTCATGGGCGCCGCACACGCGGCTCATGCGTTGTCAACCCAAGCCGGTCAAACTGATGGCGTCAACTGATGCCGTTAGATCTAACGGAATATTCCAGCATCTCCGTTAGATCTGACGGAATATTCCTAACGGCGTCAGAAGGAATATTCCCAGAATATTCTCCAGTCTGGACCACTGCTGACGTCATCGACCGGTCCGACCGGTGGCCGTCGCTGCAGCAACTTTTTTCGGCGACTGGCGCCGCCGCCGGCCACCGTCACCGTCGGCCAAAACTCGCCGGAAACAGGGAAAATTTTATAAACTTCCTAACTTCTTCAATTCTTAACCATTTTACACGATCCACATATCAAAATGAAGCTAGAGAGAAGGAGAACACGATTTCACCTATTTGGAGTCTAAAAATTGGTCGGAAATGGCGAGAAAGCCACGGTATACAACCCGAGGTCCGATCTCCTTCAAAACTCAACCAAATTGCACGAATTTAGTATGAAAATTCATCTACTCGATGAAAGGAAGCTAATGGTGGTGGTTAGGAACCTCACCTTGGTCGGGATTTTCGAGAAACTTGCCGGAAAGGTCTGGTTCTTTTGTGTCCGATTCCCGTCAAACGGTGGGGAGTTTGGGCAATCGACTAGCACCGTTGAACTCAATGAGTTACAACAAACAAGATGGTGGTGTTTGTTTGGCTCGGTTTGAAAGAATTGGCAAGGTCACTGTTTGACTGTGCATTTTTCAACGGGGAGAAGAAAATGGCAGAAAAGAAAGAGAGTGAGGAGGAAAAAGAGAGAAGGGGGAAAAGAAGAGAGATTTTTCCCAAAATAAACCGGGTAACTAGATCCCGTATGGTACACGTACCACTATAATTCCATAACAGGAAACAAATATTTAAATGTACGTAACGTCTCTATTACACGTCAGATTTTCGTCCCGTTCGTGCTCACGTGCTCGTAGTGACGAATACTACGAGAATACGGTAAGTGAGAAGTCAAAATTGAAAAAGAACTCAAACGTCCACGTAGGACTTCCACATAGCCAACCAAGGGCAATTTTGTCAATTTACAACTTCGGGAAAATAAAATACAATAAACTTAGGGACGGGTCGTCACATCAGGTCTGAAAAAATATCGGCAATCGAGAACGTGTTTTAGAAGTACCTGGATTGCTGATGATGATGGTTGAACAATTTGTTTGCAAAAATCCTTCAAATTCCTTAGCGCAGAATCAGGAGCGTGCTGATAACGTGTTGTGGCCTATTTTCTGGGAGAAGGGCGCGACAAGAAAAGAGGGAGAGAATAGAGAAAGGCTTGAGGAATTATGTTGTATTGTAGTACATTATTCCTCATGCCAAGTGCCTTTATTTATAGTGAAAGAAGTACAATTACAATAGGAATGTAATCTTTAGGATCTCAGAACATCCCAATCCATATCTACCTAAGATTTACACAATCACATTTATCACATGTTTATATTATCTACAACATTTCTTTGTTTTTCAAATTGAAGAGTGTTAATTTGTTATTTAACGTTTACTACAATATTATATTGTGTGTTATTTTTTTTTTGTTCATATAAATAATATTGTGGAATTAAATTATCTTTTATTACTTTAATAAGAAAAAATATATCAATATAACAGGGCTCATACACCTAATGGAGTCGTCGTATACTGCGCGAGACGATTATGGTACTGGCTCACTCAACCCGAAAGCACCAGGATGTCATCCCTAAATATGGCTAATGTTGGTTGTCAGCGAAATATTTTGACATTTTTGCTTATCAAACTCATATCTGATGCTTGGATTAATTAATGAGTGCAGAAGTTTGCCAGAAGAAAGTTGTGTAGCTGTTTTAGGCCTGTCACGTCTTACGTAACCAATAAAGATAGAGAGATATTTTGACATTTTGATGTATGCATTCACCAATGTAAAATTTCATAGACGTACTTAAGCGATTTTGCTTCTTTTTTAATTAATTCATATGTAAATTTCCATAGATATATATATTTATATATATACACTGCATGTAGTTACATATCTACTTCGTTAAGGCAACTGGAATGTATGTAACGTACGTTTCCTCATCATTAATCATTTGTTATGGTGGGGATGAACGCTTGAACCCTAAACTGTTTTTTAATTAGTTAACTCTATGCAATTTGTTTGGGTATAACAGGATTATATAACCTCATCAATTTTCTTCCCCTTAGATTAATCCAAGTGCTCACATAAAAGAGGTCCTCACAGGTCCTCAAAATAAGGACCTTAAGAAGATGGTTTTCCCATCATGAATGCCTCGTTTGGATAAATTGAAAGCTGGGATTGAGAAAACTTGGGGGTAAGGGAAGGGTTTAAATCCGGGTTTGTTAAACGTAGACAAAACTAGACATGGCATGTGACATTCCACATCGACCAACGGAGAGAGGGTGATGTGCCTTATATGTACATGTCCATCTCCATTTAGCATGAGGCCTTTTGGGAGCTCACTGGCTTCGGATTCCATTGGAACTCTGAAGTTAAGCGAGTTTGGGCTAGAGCAATCCCAAGATAGGTAACCCACTGGGAAGTTGCTTTGTGAGTTCCCAGAAACAAAACTGTGAGGGCGTGGCTCAAAGCAGACAATATAATGCTACGACGGAGCCGGTCCGGGATGTGACATGGCAAACAGGTTGTGTTTGCCGTGTTTGTGTCATTTTCGTGTCATACCCGTTATCTTAACGGATTGTGTCATGTCAAACCCATTATCTTAACGGGTTTAAAAACTCAAACACAAACCCGATACCGTTATAAATAACGGGTTACCCGACCCGACTCGTTTCACCCATTAAGAACAATATATTTTTTTTCAATAAATAATCAAATAAAAAAAGTTGATACTAAATTAATAAAAACATTAGCATTTCGTTAAGTACTACATACCCAAAAAGAACTTAGGGCACGTTTACGTAACCATAATCAAAATTGGAGGAATTGGATTGAGGAGGAATTGAATTGAGGAGAATCAAAATCCAGATTTGAATAAAAACTGTTTACTAAAATGTTTCTTCTTTTAGCATATGCAAGTGGAGTTGTGCGCAATGTGAATGAGCTAGAGGTTTCGATGCAAAATGCATCTAGAAGGAAGTGGAAAGAAATATGTTTACAATTTCAAATCCAAACAACTTGATTGGCCTTGAACTAAAGAGATCTTCACTATGTAGATTTTGTATATAAGTAAATAAATGAAGAAAAGAATTAGAAACAAGCAAGGAGTAGGAAACTCCAAATAACTTCATATTAAAAAATATTTTACATCAAAGTACATCATCTGATAACCTTTTAGTCTGCCTAACCATCATAACCTGCCTAAACAAAATAGTCATACCTTGCCTTTACATCATATTATAAACAAAATATTCATAACCTGCCTAAACATCAGAATATCAACAAAATAGTCATCCCTACGCATCATAGTATCATCTAATGAGTCATTAAATTTACAAAACATTCACAATATTCCCAAATATGTCATCATGGCAGTAAGCAGGTCATATCAAAAAATTAGCAGCCACCCCCTCCAACAAAAGCAATCTTCAGACTGTCACTTAGATGCCATTATGCATCCCAGTATGCAACAAAGTAGTCACATATGCACTCTTCCTTTCGTCAGACATGTTGAAAAAGACCCTCAAAAGGTCATGTTCTTTGGCCAGGAAGTTGGTGACTTGAAACAATTCCAAGGGAGACAAAGACTCCATTTTGCTCAACTCACTGTCAAGTTTTTGTTGCATTTCAGTCAGATTTATGTCTGTTGAGAGTGCATGGACTAGACCATCAAGCTTAGGTCCCACATCAGCTATAGCTTTAGCCATAAGAGAAAATTGCTTAGCCATGTCATCCCCGACTCTTGCCCTCTTGCGACCATTGTTTGAAGTATTACTTTCTGCATGCCTTTGTTGTTGGGTTGGTAATGTGGAAGAAGTATCAACATCATCTACACCTTCATCTTCAAAATAATCCTCACCTTCATTCTGATTGACATTGGCATCTTCAAGTCTAACTTCTTCTTCATCGTCATCAGCATTACCAGCATTTGAACCCACAGCACGATCTTTTGCATAAATCTCTCCCAAGGTGTGGTAGTGCGGAAAGACCTTATCATACAGTCCACTTGCATCCTTTTTACCCTATAAACACAAAACCAGATCTCAAATTCAAATCTCCCGTTTTCCTTAAAGAAAAGATTGTAAAAAGAACCAAACTCTTACCCATGCCCAGGTGATAGATATGAAAGCCCACATACTATGATCAATTTGAAAAGAGTACTTAGAAAAGATTTTAGCACCATAAATATTTTTACCAATTAACATCCTTGTAAGCTCAACCTCCCTATGACAGAAACACACACACACGCGAGGTAGAAAACTTAATCACTGTAGATCAGAATACTGAGCGTTAGGTAGATGCGAGAAACAAGACATGCATTTAATTGTCAATACTGCCCCATGATATTGCACCATGCCTATATAATCCTCAAATAGCTACACAACTCATTCTACAACCTTACGTGCCAGCCAACAAAAGTAATATGGAGGGCAATGTATTAGCAAGTTTGAACTCATTCTATAAATAACCAAATTTATCAAATAGAGTATCTACTATGTGGTGATAGCTATCACATAATTATTAGCTCCTGCAGAATAGATGCAGATTACACTAATGTTTCTCTCATACAACAGGTTGACTTAGGAACAAATCAATTTTCCTCTCGGTGGTTGATCCTATTACACACAATAAAGGCAACAAATTGTTTCATCAAATCACTTTATAAAATACTGCATGATAGTTAGAAGCAAGCAAGAAGAACACGCATTGTCTTATGGTATATCATCTTTAATAATGTAAGCAAATCAAATAGACAAAATTATACTATACGAACTTACTTGATATATTGCATTTGTTTTATATTTGTAATAGCTATTGATGTCTTAATACTAATAGAAATCCAACATATATGTCAGCAATCATGATAATACATTAAATTAGGAAGGACATGTATATGCATACCTTCGTCCACTCGTCATACACACTTTTTTCACAAACCAACATCATTTTCTCTTCATTCCACTCAAATCCGCTTAGAGCTAGCATCTCAGTTAAGGCAAAATATTTTGCCTTCAACGTCTTGATTCGTGATTCAATGTGGGGAGACGCCTTTAATCCACACCTGGAAGTTTGGCTGCCATCATAGCTTCTATCTTCCCCAAATAACCATTCTTGAAACCAGTGTCAGATCGCCAAGTGACATCATTATGCAGTTCAAGCAATGACTCAACCAATATTGCATCCTCACTAGTTGTTCAATAATGTTTCTGTTGTCCCCTTCCTCGTTTTGCAGATGAAACAGACGCCATTCTACATTAGCAACAAATAGAAATATGACAAGTGCACCGACTTGTTATCAAAATAGAAGCACCTTTAAAATATCAACATAAATATCAAGTGCACTGACTTGTTATTAAAAAAAACACATTAATTTAAACCATAAGGAAGCAGAAAAAGACACCATACATTACAATATTAGAAATCATAAGCATTCCAAATGTTATTACACAAACACTGATGTCTTTCTTAACTTGAAATAAACGAAGCATTCCAAATGTTATTACAAAAATTATAGCAGAAAAAGACATACTAATGCCTTCATTAACTTAAAACAAAAGGACACATCTCAATCACTGACTTAATGAGCTGCCCTAGTGTTCCACATTTCTTGTGCAAGGTTATCCCTCCATGTAGTCCACTCATCTAAAGACTCAACAACGGTAATGTAGTCATTCACATCTGAATTCTCGTCTTGAAAGTTCTCGTTCACATTAGCTTCCATAGGATCTACAAGCATCTCTCTTCTTATAAAATTGTGGAGCATACAACACACTGAAATTATACGACGGTGTGTTATAAAAGGATGGACACCTAAGAATTCCCCAACGCATTTTCAAGATCCCAAAACATCTTTCAATGACATTCGTAGCACTTGAGTGTTTCATATTAAAAAACTCAGCCGGTGTTGTAGGACGATAACCATCTCTCCATTCATTCAGATGATAACGAGTTCGTCTATAAGGTGCAAGGAAACCTTTTCCGTTTGTGTAGCCACCATCAACTAAATAATAACAACCTATTGTTGGAAAAAAAATTAAACTGTCAATTTTATAGCTCTCACTTGCAATTAAAAAACTAAGAAGATAAATTACTCGAAAAAGTTGTGAATGTTACCATTAGGGACTTTTAATCCATTTGTCCTAGTCACAGCATTTCTAAGTACTCGACTATCATGTGCGGATCCCTCCCATCCAAGTAAAACATATATGAACTGCATGTCCGGAGAGCAGACTCCTAAAATATTCATTGCTATTTCATTTTTCCTTGTTCTGTACTTTGGTTTATCTGATTCTGGTACATGCACCTTAATAGGTGTTCCATCTAGCGCCCCTAAGCAATTCTATAGTACAATAGGCAACTAAATTAACAAAATAACCTATGAAATATAAAACTAGCAATTACTCAATAGTGTAGGCATGTAAATACTAGATACCTTAAACCACTTCCACTTTGGGTCAGTTGAGTTCTCAAGGATAGGCTCAGGTGTTCTCCAAAAATCATTTTGGCATCGAATCATTGCTTTCATACACTCATGGAAATATTTACTAATTGTTCGATCAGACCTTCTAAAGTGGTGCTTAACTGTGCGATTCTTAAGATGGTGTGCAAGAATGTATAGAAACAATGCAACCATCTCCTCTATAAACACATTTCGAGTAGCTCGTAGTTGTCCTCTAGTCACAAGAACTTGACATAAGCTATGAAAGGATCGTCTATCCATTCGTAGTTCAGCAATACATGTCACATCACTCTCATAAATTAAACCATGTAAGTATTCTAATTGCTTGTAAACTCTTATAATTGTTTGAGACGGTGAAGGACTTCTAAGGCGCTTCTGGTAACAATACCAAGCATAGAAACAAGAAGTAGCACATGTAACAAATATAGTTCGAAGATAGACAATCAACACATTCAACGCAGCATGTAATTTCTTCTTTGTGGACAAACTTAGACGAGCCATTTGTCTACATGATATAACAAAGAAAAAAAAATGTCATGAAAGACTTTAATTAATAAGTCAATGAAGATATCACCAAACTAAACTAAATTAACAGCCAAGTGTACAAAACCCAATCAGTCACAATAATAAGCATTTGTGCAATTAAAATATCACCAAACTGAAGCATTTGAGCAATAAAGATATCACCAAACTGAATTAAATTATTTTCTTCCTCCATAACTAGTCTCAAAATATAATGGAACAAAAAAAAAAACATAAATCATAATATACCTGCAAGCAGTGAAGAGAGCTCACAGTCCACAACCTTTTCTTCACTCTTCCTACTTTCATGAACAGGAAGAAAATTCCATTAATAAGCATTTCAGCATAAAGAATTATACTAATCTTATGTTTTCAATAATCTGTAGAATGGTCTGGAGGGTACCCTCCATACCATTCTACAACATTGCTCACTTCCATAGACTGTTTTGATGCTGGCAGGTTCTCAAATTTTGGAAGATGTTTAGTACAGGGATAAGTTTGATTAGTTGTTAAGTTCAGCGTAACTAAATACAATCTTATAAAGTAGACAATACCATCTCTCTCTAATTTCTCTAATCTCTCTTGAGTTTTGTTGAATCTCAAGTCAAGTTTCTCAATTCGAAATTGATGCATAGCGTACTGAATGAAATTGATGTTGTCGCTCACAAGACAATGAACTAATAACACATACTCGAAGAGTGTTTGAGCCTTGAATAAAACTTTTTTGAAGTTCTGTGTGTTGCACTTATTAGTCCTTAAAAAATAAAAGAAAACAATGATAAAATGAGAAAGTGATGAAACGCATAGATGAAAACGCAGAAATACATAGGTCCCTTCTTGCTTCTTGGAAAGCTCCCGAAGGAAGAGAGCAATCCTTGTACTAATTCAATACAAATATGGAAGATTAGGTGCCCAAAATAAATAAAAGGCAGTTCATGATAGAGATAAAAATGCAGAACACAAAGGGTTTTTACCTCTTTGTAAGTTTGAAGCGGCAGCAATTGAAGAGAAAGTGAGCAGCGGCAGCAATTGAAGAGAAACTGTGCAGCGGCAGTAATTGAAGAGAAAGTGAGAGGGCTAGGGTTTTGTTGGGTTAATATGAAAGACAATTTTGGAATTTTGGAAATAAGTGAGGGTATAATGGGGAGGAAAAGTCCATTCCGGATTCCCCCAACAACCCGGAATTCAATTACCACCATATTGTAGGGAGTCCAATTCCTCCAAATTTTGGAGTTGGATTCCAAAATTTGGGTGGGTCCCACCAACTTTTTGATTCCCGAATATTTGGTAAACACCGGAGTATTCCGTAATCGGAATTCAATTCCGATTCTTGATTTCGATTACCCTTACGTAAACGTGCTCTTAATGAAAACACATTAATATGTTACTACAAAATAAATTTTGTGGATTCTCAAAAGTCAAAAGTAAGAACTTTGCCATCATATTCAAAGCTTGCATATTGTTTGTTTGACATCAATCATCCAAGAAAATTGTATTGGAACATTGGCGAGAAAGCCTGAAAGTGAGAGGGGCGATGTGAACGATGTGTAGAGGTAAACGAGTTTACGAGAAATAGAGAGAGAACGGAGAGCAACCTAGGGTTTTCTTTTACTGTTTTAATTTACCCATATAATCTTTCTCTTAACAGGTTGAAAACGAATTACCCGTGGATAGACCTGGACCAACCCGTTTTCTTAACGGATGCTTAACGGGTTTACTCGATAACAACCCGACCCCGTTAAACTTCAACTCAAAACCTTATTTTTTCATGTTATTTCATATTGGGTTAACTGGTCATGCGTGATATTACCAGGTGTAGACAAAACCCACCTCCGCAGGTGGGTTTTGCGAAACCTCTCTCTCGTCTCTTTCCCCCATTTTTCGTTCGTCTCTGCCATTCCCCCTCTCGTTTCTATCTCTCTGCGATCGCCCTCTACCATCTCTCGCCGTCGTCTTCAGCTTCTCTGACGCATCCATCTCTTCTTCTTCTCCATTGTTAATTCGTCTTCTCCTGCGTCGTCTTCATTTTCTCTGTCGTCTTCTCCAGCAATCGGGGCTTCTACTTCTCAGAAGGATAACAGATCCAATTTTTAGCCGATTAAGCAGAGCCCAATCTCCAACACGATGATTTTGAGATCCCAAGCCTTTGGTTGCTGAGAAATCAATTGAATTCGATTGGAGTTTGAGATCCAACAGATTTAGTCGATGCTTTGTTCTTTTTATGCTATTTTTATTATTTTTCATTTGAATTTATCTTTTTTTCTTATTTTCTATAAAAAAAATTTTAAAAAAAAACTAAGTATTTAATATCAAAACCCCCATTTTAATCCCATGATTATAGGATCCCATTTATTCCCAAACAAGGAACCTAAAAATCTCATCATCTTTAATCCCTTCACTTTTCACTCCCATCATTAGCAAAACCCTTAGATCCACCAAAACCTGTATCCAAACAGACTCTAAGAGAGCAGTTCTATATGTCCATGGGAAAATTGGATTCTGACATTTTTCATTTGTGTATTTACGTACATTTAGACAAATATTGATCGTTAGATTAATCTGCCGTAATTTAATCCATCCACATCAGACTTAGATTGAGATCGCCTTCGCACCATATCACTCTACGTCTCTCTGCCATTCGCAAAAGGCTTCGAACATCCCCTACCCTTCTCTCTTGCCGTCTTCTCCCTTCTTCTGTAAAATCACACAAAAAAAAAAAAGAACTTCACATGGATGCTGTGCGGTTTCTTTGGATGGATAGGGTGACTAATATCAGTTAATCCTACAAATCATGTCTTTCTCTGGGATCCAATAGAAGAACAAGATTGATTAAAAAAATTGAAGAACAAAGGCACCCATTTTCTTGTTTAATTATATGTATGTACGAAGAACACCATTTTCTCAATATCGATCTTTCGCAAGCCAAAGGCAAATTGATATTAATTTTTGAAATTGAATTCTCAATACAATTGTGAAAAGCAATTGAAGTTTTCGATCAATTTGGCATTGTGCGGCGGAACAGAAGTTAGGAAGACAATGAGAAAGTAGGCTCCGAGAGAGAGAGATTAGTGCTAAAGTGCAAACGTGTATTTTGTTATAATATGACATGGACTCATTCAGTTCATTTGATTAATTGAATGGTTAAAATTAGTCTAAATACGTGTAAATGCACTGATGATAAATGTAAAAATTCAGAATCCGAAAAGTAAATAAAATAGGTTTTAAGCGAGAGAAAATGAGTTTCAATGGTCAAATCCAATTTTCAGTTCTTGTTATTACGCTAACACTTTGGCATCTCGAACATTATTCAATTATATTTTTGAAACCCACCAACCAACCAAAGCAATATCAAGACAAACAAATGAATAAAATAAATCTTATTTGGAGCATTCAAAACATGTGATCGCAAAAATAAGAAACCAGTGAGGCTTCATGGAAGAAACCCCATTGCCCATTCAATATAATAGCATCATAATAACATACTTTACCAGCACGAGGATAAGTCTATCTTCCCACAGCTTAATGTGTATATATATAGAAAGCCTCATAAGGCGATATATCACAACTCCAAAAGCCATTCAGATTTACATATCATACTCACCACCATCATTTCTAATCGACATTGGGTCAGACATGTCAACAAAAAGCTTCTCAAGTTCCAACTGGGCTCTCTTGGAATCGATTCGTCAACATCTACTGCACGATGATCTCGAAACACAGGAAACATTTTTGGCCAATGTAGCTGAGCTTGATGCACCATTGCATAATTGTCCAAGTCCTTCAAGCTCTAGAAGTGCTCATTTTGTTGTGGAGGGTTCGGGTGACACAATGGGAATAATGAACCATGCTTTGGACACATCAAATAAGTTCGAGGTGTCGGCGCGTGAAAGTGGTCCGCATTTTAGGGGCGTGAGGCGACGGCCGTGGGGGAAGTACGCAGCGGAGATAAGGGACCCAAAGAAGAACGGGGCGAGAATCTGGCTCGGAACTTATCAGACAGCTGAGGATGCAGGCTTGGCTTATGACCGAGCTGCTTTTAAAATGCGTGGCTCAAAGGCTAAGCTTAATTTTCCTCACCTCATTGGCACACATGATTCGGAGCCGGGTCGTGTCGCTTCTAAACGTTGCTCGCCGGAGCCCTCATCTTCATTGGTCTTGTCATCAGAGGGTGGCGGCTCACCAACGCTTAAGCGGAGAAGGAATGTAGTTGGTTCGGCGGCTAAAGCCAAGTTGGAAGTAGCAGATGAACAGCTTCAAGTGTTCCAACTGGACTTTTTCTCACTAGGCAGCTGAGGATATTTTTGCTATCTAACAACGCAGATTATTCTCTCTTCTTTTTTTTTTCTTCTTCCCATTGTAGTTGTGTGATAATAGAAGTAATTTTTGTCAAACATAACGGACAATCTTGCACATCACTAGCAAATACCAAATTATTGTTGACTTATTATGTGGCCTAATCTAACTTGTTGAGAGTATCACACATCGAAAAAAAAATGAACCTTGTATGTGCTTATAACGAGTTGAGCTGCTTTTCATATTGTGAATTCGTATTACTGTATGGTGGAACCTCAAGAAGTAGAAGATTGTTGTGAGATCATTTAGAGTCTTATTAGACAAAAACTTACTATCATCAGAGAGAGTCTTCGACAATATGTAACAATTAACATAAGTGCGCGGTGCGCTTTTTCACTTGGATCAGGCTTTTATCCCATTCAATTTTTCGTTGTAATATCAATGAAATGCTGCAGTATTTTTTTTCATTTGCATAGCTAGGTTTTGTCTTACTGGGTTTCAAGCAAGGTTTTAGAGACAACTATCATTAACTAGTGGATATCTAAGAAAGAGTGTTGTAAATATTATTAATTATGTGAATGTTCACTTACGACCAACATGTAATATCTTATTATTTAATTCTTTCTTGATGTAAACAGGAAAACTTGAGCTTGGCTTCCATATTGTAACCCTAACACAACATAAAGAAGTCAAAGCCGCTTCCTAGGCGGAACCTGTACCAGATTGTTTGGAAGTTCTCCTGTTGCGTTTCTCTGATCTTTTTATGATTCCCACCACCGTGCCACCACATTGAACCGTCGATCATCAGATACCCCTCCTTCCAAGTATTGGGCCCGTCAATGTCAGGCCATATCACTATTCCCATGCTCGGAAAGCGGAACTTGAACGCTGGGTGGACGAAATGTTGGATGCCGGCATCATTCAATGGAGTTCGAGCCTATTTTCTTCTCCTACGTTTGGGTTCCCAAAGATGAAGAGATGTGATGATTTTGTGTGGGCTATTGCTGCTTAAATGATGTTACCATCAACGATAGGTTTCCAGCCCTTATTATTGACGAGCTCCTAGATGAATTACAGGGTGCTGCAATTTTTTCAAAGTTGAATCTTTTCTCCGGATATAATTAGATTTGTATGCACCCCTGGAAATACCGAAGATGGCTTCTCGGACTCATGAAGGCTACTACAAGTTCCTTGTCATGCCGTTTGGCTTGACTAATACACCCTCTACCTTCCAAGCGTTAATGAATTCGATTTTTCATCCTTAGCTGCGTAAGTCGGTCCTTGTCTTTTTTGATATTCTAATTTTTCAGTCGTTCCTTAAAAGATCATGTCTCACATCTTACCACTGTGTATTGAGATTTTACGTGTGCAAAGCTTGAAGTTGAAACACTCTAAATGACATTTCGGCCAATCTTCAGTGGAATATTTGGGCCATTCCAATTCAATTGCGAGTGTGGCAGTGGACTCTAAGAAAATTCAAGCAATTGACGAATGACCGCAACACTTAAGGGCCTTCATGAATTCCTGGGTCTTGCTAGGTACTACCGCAAGTTTGTGCGTAATTTTGGACTCATTGCTGGGCCTTTGACAGATCTCCTTAAAAAGGATAATTTTCATTGGACAGAGGCGGCACCAACATCCTTTACGGCTTTTAAGCAGGCTTTGGTAACGACTCTAATTCTGGCCTTACCGAATTTCACACAACCCTTTTGTGTGGAGTGTGACGCTTCGAACTCTAGCATTGGGGCAGTGTTATCTCATAACAATCACCCAATTGCCTATCTTAGCAAGCCCTTAGCTTCGAAGCACCAAGCCTTTGCAACGTACGATATGGAGCATTTTCTTATCGTACATTTTCTTATTGCGACACCCCTTTAAAACCCTTGCTGATCACCAAAAAATCAAGCATTTTCTTGGCCAGCGAATTACTACTCTGGTGCAACAAAAGTGGCTGTTGAAACTCCTTGGCTACAATGACACATTGGAATGTTGTCCAGATTCTTCCAATGGTGTTGCCGATGCCATTTCACGTCACCATGAGTTATTAACATAATGGGTTTGTCTCGCCCCATTTTTTATTGTGTTTCTGAGATTCAAGTGGAATATTCGACAAATTCTATGGTTTCATCCTTGCTCCATGATCTGCAGCAGCAACCGAACAACTATTCTTCTTTTCATTTACAAGGAGACCTCATATACTGTAAGGATGGTATATTTGTTGCTCCATCCTCTCCTTGCTGTAGTCGTATCATTGAGAAATTTCACTCATCTCCTAGTGCTGGTCATTCAAGGTATTTTCTCATTTACAAGCGTATCACGCTTAGCTTTCACTGGCCGGGGTTAAAAAATGGTCGTAAAATAATTTGTCGCTGCCTACGATACTTGCCAAAGGACCAACTACGAGATGATTCAGTCCCCTAGTCTTCTGCAGCTCTTACCCGTTCCTCAGCAAGTATGACGGACATTGCGATGGACTTCATTAAAGACCTTCCCTCCGTCCATGGCCACAATGCAATCTTGGTAGTGGTTGATCGACTCTCATAGTATGGCCACTTTATTCCTATCAAGCATCTCTATTCGGTCAACAAGATCGCAGAGATATTTGTTAAGGAAGTTTTTTGTCTCCACAACATGCCTTCATCCATTGTCAGCCACTGTGACCCTATTTTCATTAGTAACTTCTGGAACTCTTTCTTTAAGTAGCAGGATACTAAGTTATGCAAAAGTACTGCCTATCACCCACAAATCGATGATCAATCAAAAGTTCTCAATCGCACCCTCGAGCATTATTTGTGTAGTTTTGTCAGTGACAAAAACAACTCTTAGGTCCAGTGGCTTCCATGGGCTGAGTGGTGGTACAATACAACATTCCAGGCCTCTGATCATATGACTCCTTTTGAAGCCGTTTATGGTTACCCTCCTCCCACAACTCTTAGGTCCAGTGGCTTACTTGCCAGACTTCTCTTCTATTTCCACAGTGGATCTTATACTCCGAGCGAGAGATGGCCTATTAAGCCGCCTTCATGTGAACCACCAACTCGCCCAAAATCGTATGCACCAACAAGTGAACAAACATCGCTCTGACCGAGAGTTACAGATTGGTGATTGGGTTTTGCTTAAGCTACAACCTTATCGTCAGACCTCTGTGAGTAAGACTCATTGTCCTAATCTTGCTCCTCGTTACTATGGGCCTTTTCAAGTGGTCGTTTGAGTTGGGAAGGTAGCCTATACTCTAAATTTTCATCCGAAGGCGAAGATTCATCCAACTTTTCATGTTTCTGTCCTGAAGT